>JALGBA010002700.1:0-33532 GCA_023970755.1 Azemiops feae | reverse complement strand
CCAAAATACTCACCCTCTCCTGGTTGTTGATCCAGATACACAAAATTGCCTTTCCTGTATAGAGTTCCCTAAATACTCACCCTTTCGTGGTTATTGATAGAAAGACACGAAATTGGTTTTCCTGTATTAATTCCAAAAATACTCACCCTCTCATAGTTAATCATCCAAGGACACTAAATTTGTTTTCCTAAATAAATTAAAAAAACACTATCACCTGGTTATTGGCCAAAGATAGGAAATTGGGTTTCCTGTATTAATTCCAAAAATACTCACCCTCTCCTGGTTATTGTTCCAGAAACACAAAATTGCCTTTCCTGTATATAGTCCCCAATATACTCACCCTTTCCTGGTTATTGATAGAAAGACATAAAATTGGCTTTCCTGTATTAATTCCAAAAATACTCACCCTCTCATAGTTAATCATCCAAGGACACTAAATTTGATACAAAGACATGAGATTGGCTTTCCAGAATAAATTCCCAAAATTATTTACCATCTGCTTGTTATTGATCCAGAAACACAAAATTACCTTTCCTGTATAGAACTCTAAAAATACAAACCCTCTCCTGGTTATTGATCCAGAAACCCAAAATTGCCTTTCCTGTATAGAGTTCCAAAAGCACTCACTCTCTCCTGGTTATTGATCCAGAAACACAAAATTGCCTTACCTCTATTAATTCCAAAAATACTCACCATCTCCTGGTTATTGGCCAAAGACGAAATTTCCTTTCCTGTATTAATTCCAATACTAGTTATTGATACAAAGACACGAAATTGGCTTTCCTGTATAACTTCCAAAATACTCACCCTCTCATAGTTAATCATCCAAGGACACTAAATTTGTTTTCCTAAATAAATTAAAAAAACACTATCACCTGGTTATTGGCCAATGATAGGAAATTGGCTTCCCTTTATTAATTCCAAAAATACTCACCCTCTCCTGGTTATTGATCCAGAAACACAAAATTGCCTTTCCTGTATAGAGTTCCCTAAATACTCACCCTTTCGTGGTTATTGATAGAAAGACACGAAATTGGCTTTCCTGTATTAATTCCAAAAATCCTCACCCTCTCATAGTTAATCATCCAAGGACACTAAATTTGTTTTCCTAAATAAATTAAAAAAACACTATCACCTGGTTATTGGCCAGATAGAAAATTGGGTTTCCTGTATTAATTCCAAAAATACTCACCCTCTCCTGGTTATTGATCCAATGACACTAAATTTGTTTTCCTATGTAAAGTTTAAAAAATACTCAACATCTCCTGGTTATTGGCCAAAGAGATTTGCTTTCCTGTATAACTTCCAAAATTCTCACCCTCTCACAGTTAATCATCCAAAGACACTGAATTCGTTTTCCTATATAAAGTTTAAAGAACACTCTCTATCACCTGGTTATTGGCCAAAGATAGAAAATTGGGTTTCCTGTATTAATTCCAAAAATACTCACCATCTCCTGGTTATTGGCCAAAGACACAAAATTGCCTTTCCTGTATAGAGTTCCCAAAATACGCACCCTGTCCTAGTTATTGATACAAAGACACGAAATTGGCTTTCCTGTATAACTTCCAAAATACTCACCCTCTCATAGTTAATCATCCAAGGACACTAAATTTATTTTCCTATGTAAAGTTTAAAAAATACTCACCCTCTCCTGGTTATTGATCCAGAAACACAAAATTGCCTTTCCTGTATATAGTCCCAAATATACTCACCCTTTCCTGGTTATTGATAGAAAGACACAAAATTGGCTTTCCTGTATTAATTCCAAAAATACTCACCCTCTCATAGTTAATCATCCAAGGACACTAAATTTGTTTTCCTATATAAAGTTAAAAAAACACTCTCTATCATCTGGTTATTGGCCAATGATAGGAAATTGGCTTCCCTTTATTAATTCCAAAAATACTCACCCTCTCCTGGTTATTGATCCAGAAACACAAAATTGCCTTTCCTGTATAGAGTTCCCTAAATACTCACCCTTTCGTGGTTATTGATAGAAAGACACGAAATTGGCTTTCCTGTATTAATTCCAAAAATCCTCACCCTCTCATAGTTAATCATCCAAGGACACTAAATTTGTTTTCCTAAATAAATTAAAAAAACACTATCACCTGGTTATTGGCCAAAGATAGGAAATTGGGTTTCCTGTATTAATTCCAAAAATACTCACCCTTTCCTGGTTATTGATCCAGAAACCCAAAATTGCCTTTCCTGTATAGAGTTCCAAAACTACTCACCCTCTCCTGGTTATTGATAGAAAAACATGAGATTGGCTGCCCAGAATAAATTCCCAAAATTATTTACCATCTGCTTGTTATTGATCCAGAAACCCCAAATTGCCTTTCCTGTATAGATTTTAAAAAATACTAACCATCTCCTCGTTGTTGATCCAGAAACTCATAATTACCTCTCCTGAATAAATTTCCCAAAATTCTCACCCTCTCCTGGTTATTGATCCAGAAACACAAAATTGCCTTTCCTGCATATAGTCCCAAATATACTCACCCTTTCCTGGTTTTTGATAGAAAGACACAAAATTGGCTTTCCTGTATTAATTCCAAAAATACTCACCCTCTCATAGTTAATCATCCAAGGACACTAAATTTGTTTTCCTAAATAAATTAAAAAAACACTATCACCTGGTTATTGGCCAAAGATAGGAAATTGGGTTTCCTGTATTAATTCCAAAAATACTCACCCTCTCCTGGTTATTGTTCCAGAAACACAAAATTGCCTTTCCTGTATATAGTCCCAAATATACTCACCCTTTCCTGGTTATTGATAGAAAGACATAAAATTGGCTTTCCTGTATTAATTCCAAAAATACTCACCCTCTCATAGTTAATCATCCAAGGACACTAAATTTGATACAAAGACATGAGATTGGCTTTCCAGAATAAATTCCCAAAATTATTTACCATCTGCTTGTTATTGATCCAGAAACACAAAATTGCCTTTCCTGTATAGAACTCTAAAAATACAAACCCTCTCCTGGTTATTGATCCAGAAACCCAAAATTGCCTTTGCTGTATAGAGTTCCAAAAGCACTCACTCTCTCCTGGTTATTGATCCAGAAACACAAAATTGCCTTACCTCTATTAATTCCAAAAATACTCACCATCTCCTGGTTATTGGCCAAAGACGAAATTTCCTTTCCTGTATTAATTCCAATACTAGTTATTGATACAAAGACACGAAATTGGCTTTCCTGTATAACTTCCAAAATACTCACCCTCTCATAGTTAATCATCCAAGGAAACTAAATTTGTTTTCCTATATAAAGTTTAAAGAACACTCTCTATCACCTGGTTGTTGGCCAAAGGTAGGAAATTGGGTTTCCTGTATTAATTCCACAAATACTCACGTTCTCCTGGTTATTGATCCAGAAACACAAAATTGCTATAGAACTCTAAAAATACTCACCTTCTCCTTGTTATTGATCTAGAAATCCCAAATTGCCTTTCCTGTATAGATTTTAAAAAATACTCACCCTCTCCTGGTTATTGATACAAAGACACTAAATTTGTTTTCCTATGTAAAGTTTAAAAAATACTCAACAACTCCTGGTTATTAGCCGAAGACATGAAATCCCAAATTGCCTTTCCTGTATAGATTTTAAAAAATACTCACCTTCTCCTGGTTATTGATCCAGAAATTGCCTTTCCTGTATAAAACTCTAAAAATACTCACCCTCTCCTGGTTATTGATCCAGAAACCCCAAATTACCTTTCCTGTATAGATTTTAAAAAATACTCACCCTCTCCTGGTTGTTGATCCAGAAACTCATAATTGCCTCTCCTGAATAAATTTCCAAAAATACTCACCCTCTCCTGGTTGTTGATCCAGATACACAAAATTGTCTATCTTGTATAGAGCTCCAAAATTCTCACCCTCTCCTGGTTATTGATCCAGAAACACAAAATTGCCTTTACTGTATTTAGTCCCAAATATACTCACCCTTTCCTGGTTATTGCTAGAAAGATACAAAATTGGCTTTTGTATATTAATTTCAAAAATACCCACCCTCTCTTAATTAATCATCGAAGGTCACCAAATTTGTTTTCCTATCTAAAGTTTAAAAAATACTCTCTATCATCTGGTTATTGGCCAAAGGTAGGAAATTGGCTTCCCTTTATTATTTCCAAAAATACTCACCCTCTCCTGATTATTGATCCAGAAAACCAAAATTGCCTTCCCTGTATAGAGTTCCGAAACTACTCACCCTCTCCTGGTTATTGATCCAGAAACACAAAATTGCCTTTCCTGTATAGAGTTCCCAAAATACTCACCCTCTCCTAGTTATTGATACAAAGACAAGAGATTGGCTTTCCACAATAAATTCCCAAAATTATTCACCATCTGCTTGTTATTGATCCAGAAACACAGAATTGCCTTTCCTATATAGAACATTAAAAATACTCAGCCTCTCCTGGTTATTGATCCAGAAACCCAAAATTGCCTTTCCTGTATAGAGTTCCAGAAATACTCACTCTCCTAGTTATTTTTCCAGAAACCCAAAATTGCCTTTCCTGTGTAGAACTCCAAAAATACTCACCCTCTCCTGGTTATTGGCCAAAGACGAAATTTCCTTTCCTGTATTAATTCCAATACTAGTTATTGATACAAAGACACGAAATTGGCTTTCCTGTATAACTTCCAAAATACTCACCCTCTCATAGTTAATCATCCAAGGTCACTAAATTTGTTTTCCTATATAAAGTTTAAAGAACACTCTCTATCACCTGGTTGTTGGCCAAAGGTAGGAAATTGGGTTTCCTGTATTAATTCCACAAATACTCACGTTCTCCTGGTTATTTATCCAGAAACACAAAATTGCTATAGAACTCTAAAAATACTCACCTTCTCCTTGTTATTGATCTAGAAATCCCAAATTGCCTTTCCTGTATAGATTTTAAAAAATACTCACCCTCTCCTGGTTGTTGATCCAGAAACTCATAATTGCCTCTCCTGAATAAATTTCCAAAAATACTCACCCTCTCCTGGTTGTTGATCCAGATACACAAAATTGTCTATCTTGTATAGAGCTCCAAAATTCTCACCCTCTCCTGGTTATTGATCCAGAAACACAAAATTGCCTTTACTGTATTTAGTCCCAAATATACTCACCCTTTCCTGGTTATTGCTAGAAAGATACAAAATTGGCTTTTGTATATTAATTTCAAAAATACCCACCCTCTCTTAATTAATCATCGAAGGTCACCAAATTTGTTTTCCTATCTAAAGTTTAAAAAATACTCTCTATCATCTGGTTATTGGCCAAAGGTAGGAAATTGGCTTCCCTTTATTATTTCCAAAAATACTCACCCTCTCCTGATTATTGATCCAGAAAACCAAAATTGCCTTCCCTGTATAGAGTTCCGAAACTACTCACCCTCTCCTGGTTATTGATCCAGAAACACAAAATTGCCTTTCCTGTATAGAGTTCCCAAAATACTCACCCTCTCCTAGTTATTGATACAAAGACAAGAGATTGGCTTTCCACAATAAATTCCCAAAATTATTCACCATCTGCTTGTTATTGATCCAGAAACACAGAATTGCCTTTCCTATATAGAACACTAAAAATACTCACCCTCTCCTGGTTATTGATCCAGAAACCCAAAATTGCCTTTCCTGTATAGAGTTCCAGAAATACTCACTCTCCTAGTTATTTTTCCAGAAACCCAAAATTGCCTTTCCTGTGTAGAACTCCAAAAATACTCACCCTCTCCTGGTTATTGATCCAGAAACCCAAAATTGCCTTCCCTGTATAGAGTTCCAAAACTACTCACCCTCTCCTGCTTATTGATACAGGATCACAAAATTGGCTTTCCTGTATAGAGTTCCCAAAATACTCACCCTCTTCTGGTTAGTGATAGAGAGAGACAAAATTGGCTTTCCTGTATAACTTCCAAAATAATCACCCTCTCATAGTTAATCATCCCAGGACACTAAATTTGCTTTCCTATATAAAGTTAAAAAAACACTCTCTATCACCTGGTTGTTGGCCAAAGGTAGGAAATTGGCTTTCCTGTATAGAACTCTAAAAATACTCACCCTCTCCTGGTTATTGATCCAGAAACACAAAATTGCCTTTCCTGTATAGAGTTGCCAAAATACTCACCCTCTCTTGGTTATGGATCCTGAAACAAAAAATTGCCTTTCCTATATAGAACTCTAAATATACTCACCCTCTCCTGGTTATTGATCCAGAAACTCATAATTGCCTCTCCTGAATAAATTTCCAAAAATACTCACCCTCTCCTGGTTGTTATTGGACAAAGGTAGGAAATTGGCTTTCCTGTATAGAGTTCCCAAAATACTCACCCTCTCCTAGTTATTGATCCAGAAACCCAAAATTGCCTTCACTATATAGAGTTCCAAAACTACTCACCCTCTCCTGCTTATTGATACAGAAACACAAAATTGGCTTTCCTGTATAGAGTTCCCAAAATACTCACCCTCTTCTGGTTAGTGATAGAAATTGGCTTTCCTGTATAACTTCCAAAATAATCACATAGTTAATCATCCCAGGACACTAAATTTGTTTTCCTATATAAAGTTAAAAAAACACTCTCTATCACCTGGTTGTTGGCCAAAGGTAGGAAATTGGCTTTCCTGTATAGAACTCTAAAAATACTCACCCTCTCCTGGTTATTGATCCAGAAACACAAAATTGCCTTTGCTGTATAGAGTTCCCAAAATACTCACCCTCTCTTGGTTATGGATCCTGAAACAAAAAATTGCCTTTCCTATATAGAACTCTAAATATACTCACCCTCTCCTGGTTATTGATCCAGAAACCCAAAATTGCCTTTCCTGTGTAGAACTCCAAAAATGCTCACCCTCTCCTGGTTATTGATCCAGAAACCCAAAATTGCCTTTCCTGTGTAGAACTCCAAAAATACTCACCCTCTCCTGGTTATTGATCCAGAAACCCAAAATTGCCTTCCCTGTATAGAGTTCCAAAACTACTCACCCTCTCCTGCTTATTGATACAAAGACACAAAAATGGCTTTCCTCTATTAATTCCAAAAATACTCACCCTCTCATAGTTAATCATCAAAGGACACTAAATTTGTTTTCCTATATAAAGTTAAAAAAACACTCTCTATCACCTGGTTGTTGGCCAAAGGTAGGAAATTGCCCTCCCTTTATTAATTCCAAAAATACTCACCCTCTCCTGGTTATTGATCCAGAAACACAAATTTTCCTTTCCTGTATAGAGTTGCCAAAATACTCACCCTCTCTTGGTTATGGATCCTGAAACAAAAAATTGCCTTTCCTGTATAGAACTCCAAAAATACTCACCCTCTCATAGTTAATCATCCAAGGACACTAAATTTGTTTTCCTATATAAAGTTAAAAAAACACTATCACCTGGTTATTGGCAAAGATAGGAAACTGGGTTTCCTGTATTAATTCCAAAAATACTCACCCTCTCCTCGTTATTGATCCAGAAAATCATAATTGCCTTTCCTGAATAGAGTTCCCAAAATACTCACCCTCTCCTGGTTATTGGCCAAAGACACGAAATTTCCTTTCCTGTATAGAGTTCCAAAAATACTCACCCTCTCCTGGTTATTGATCCTGAAACAAAAAATTGCCTTTCCTGTATAGAACTCCAAAAATACTCACCCTCTCATAGTTAATCATCCAAGGACACTAAATTTGTTTTCCTATATAAAGTTAAAAAAACACTATCACCTGGTTATTGGCAAAGATAGGAAACTGGGTTTCCTGTATTAATTCCAAAAATACTCACCCTCTCCTCGTTATTGATCCAGAAAATCATAATTGCCTTTCCTGTATAGAGTTCCAAAACTACTCACCCTCTCCTGGTTATTGATCCAGAAACACAGAATTGCCTTTCCTGGAAAGAGTTCCCAAAATACTCACCCTCTCCTGGTTATTGATACAAAGACACAAAAATGGCATTCCTGTATTAATTCCAAAAATACTCACCCTCTCATAGTTAATCATCCAAGGACACTAAATTTATTTTCCTATATAAATTTAAACAAACACACCCTATCACCTGGTTATTGGCCAAAGGTAGGAAATTGGCTTTCCTGTATTAATTCCAAAAATACTCACCCTCTCCTCGTTATTGATCCAGAAAATCATAATTGCCTTTCCTGAATAGAGTTCCCAAAATACTCACCCTCTCCTGGTTATTGGCCAAATACACAAAATTTCCTTTCCTGTATAGAGTTCCAAAAATACTCACCCTCTCCTTGTTATTGATCCAAAAACACAAACTTCCCTCTCCTGTATAGAGCTCTAAAAATACTCACCCTCTCCTAGGTTGTTGATCCAGATACACAAAATTGGCTTTCCTGTATAGAGTTCCCAAAATAATCACCCTCTTCTGGTTAGTGATAGAAAGAGACAAAATTGGCTTTCCTGTATAACTTCCAAAATAATCACATAGTTAATCATCCCAGGACACTAAATTTGTTTTCCTATATAAAGTTAAAAAAACACTCTCTATCACCTGGTTGTTGGCCAAAGGTAGGAAATTGGCTTTCCTGTATAGAACTCTAAAAATACTCACCCTCTCCTGGTTATTGATCCAGAAACACAAAATTGCCTTTGCTGTATAGAGTTCCCAAAATACTCACCCTCTCTTGGTTATGGATCCTGAAACAAAAAATTGCCTTTCCTATATAGAACTCCAAAAATACTCACCCTCTCATAGTTAATCATCCAAGGACACTAAATTTGTTTTCCTATATAAAGTTAAAAAAACACTTCACCTAGTTATTGGCAAAGATAGGAAATTGGGTTTCCTGTATTAATTCCAAAAATACTCACCCTCTCCTCGTTATTGATCCAGAAAATCATAATTGCCTTTCCTGTATAGAGTTCCAAAACTACTCACCCTCTCCTGGTTATTGATCCAGAAACACAGAATTGCCTTTCCTGGAAAGAGTTCCCAAAATACTCACCCTCTCCTGGTTATTGATACAAAGACACAAAAATGGCATTCCTGTATTAATTCCAAAAATACTCACCCTCTCATAGTTAATCATCCAAGGACACTAAATTTATTTTCCTATATAAATTTAAACAAACACACCCTATCACCTGGTTATTGGCCAAAGGTAGGAAATTGGCTTTCCTGTATTAATTCCAAAAATACTCACCCTCTCCTCGTTATTGATCCAGAAAACCATAATTGCCTTTCCTGAATAGAGTTCCCAAAATACTCACCCTCTCCTGGTTATTGGCCAAATACACGAAATTTCCTTTCCTGTATAGAGTTCCAAAAATACTCACCCTCTCCTTGTTATTGATCCAAAAACACAAACTTCCCTCTCCTGTATAGAGCTCTAAAAATACTCACCCTCTCCTAGGTTTTTTCCCAGAAAAACAAAATTCCCTTTCCTGAATAGAGCACTAAAAATACTCACCCTCTCCTGGTTATTGATCCAGAAAACAAAATTGCCTTTCCTGTGTAGAGTTCCAAAACTACTCACCCTCTCCTGCTTATTGATACAGAAACACAAAATTGGCTTTCCTGGAAAGAGTTCCCAAAATACTCACCCTCTCCTGGTTATTGATACAAAGACACAAAAATGGCTTTCCTGTATTAATTCCAAAAATACTTACCCTCTCATAATTAATCATCCAAGGACACTAAATTTATTTTCCTATATAAATTTAAACAAACACACTCTATCACCTGGTTATTGGCCAAAGTTAGGAAATTGGCTTTCCTGTATTAATTCCCAAAATACTCACCCTCTCCTCGTTATTGATCCAGAAAATCATAATTGCCTTTCCTGAATAGAGTTCCCAAAATACTCACCCTCTCCTGGTTATTGGCCAAATACACAAAATTCCCTTTCCTGAATAGAGCACTAAAAATACTCACCCTCTCCTGGTTATTGATCCAGAAACCCAAAATTGCCTTTCCTGTGTAGAACTCCAAAAATACTCACCCTCTCCTGGTTATTGATCCAGAACCCTAAAATTGCCTTCCCTGTATAGTTCCAAAACTACTCACCCTCTCCTGCTTATTGATACAGAAACACAAAATTGGCTTTCCTGTATAGAGTTCCCAAAATACTCACCCTCTTCTGGTTAGTGATAGAAAGAGACAAAATTGGCTTTCCTGTATAACTTCCAAAATAATCACATAGTTAATCATCCCAGGACACTAAATTTTTTTTCCTATATAAAGTTAAAAAAACACTCTCTATCACCTGGTTGTTGGCCAAAGGTAGGAAATTGGCTTTCCTGTATAGAACTCTAAAAATACTCACCCTCTCCTGGTTATTGATCCAGAAACACAAAATTGCCTTTGCTGTATAGAACTCCAAAAATACTCACCCTCTCATAGTTAATCATCCAAGGACACTAAATTGGTTTTCCTATATAAAGTTAAAAAAACACTATCACCTGGTTATTGGCAAAGATAGGAAATTGGCTTTCCTGTATTAATCCCAAAAATACTCACCCTCTCCTCGTTATTGATCCAGAAAATCATAATTGCCTTTCCTGTATAGAGTTCCAAAACTACTTACCCTCTCCTGGATATTGATCCAGAAACACAAAATTGCCTTTGCTGTATAGAGTTCCCAAAATACTCACCCTCTCTTGGTTATGGATACTGAAACAAAAAATTGCCTTTCCTATATAGAACTCCAAAAATACTCACCCTCTCATAGTTAATCATCCAAGGACACTAAATTGGTTTTCCTATATAAAGTTAAAAAAACACTATCACCTGGTTATTTGCAAAGATAGGAAATTGGGTTTCCTGTATTAATTCCAAAAATACTCACCCTCTCCTCGTTATTGATCCAGAAACACAGAATTGCCTTTCCTGTATAGAGTTCCAAAACTACTTACCCTCTCCTGGTTATTGATCCAGAAACACAGAATTGCCTTTCCTGGAAAGACTTCCCAAAATACTCACTCTCTCCTGGTTATTGATACAAAGACACAAAAAGGGCTTTCCTGTATTAATTCCAAAAATACTCACCCTCTCATAGTTAATCATCCAAGGACACTAAATTTGTTTTCCTATATAAAGTTAAAAAAACACTCTCTATCACCTGGTTGTTGGCCAAAGGTAGGAAATTGGCTTTCCTGTATAGAACTCTAAAAATACTCACCCTCTCCTGGTTATTGATCCAGAAACCCAAAATTGCCTTTCCTGTGTAGAACTCCAAAAATACTCACCCTCTCCTGGTTATTGATCCAGAAACCCAAAATTGCCTTCCCTGTATAGAGTTCCAAAACTACTCACCCTCTCCTGCTTATTCATACAGAAACACAAAATTGGCTTTCCTGTATAGAGTTCCCAAAATAATCACCCTCTTCTGGTTAGTGATAGAAAGAGACAAAATTGGCTTTCCTGTATAACTTCCAAAATAATCACATAGTTAATCATCCCAGGACACTAAATTTGTTTTCCTATATAAAGTTAAAAAAACACTCTCTATCACCTGGTTGTTGGCCAAAGGTAGGAAATTGGCTTTCCTGTATAGAACTCTAAAAATACTCACCCTCTCCTGGTTATTGATCCAGAAACACAAAATTGCCTTTCCTGTGTAGAACTCCAAAAATACTCACCCTCTCCTGGTTATTGATCCAGAAACCCAAAATTGCCTTCCCTGTATAGAGTTCCAAAACTACTCACCCTCTCCTGCTTATTGATACAGAAACACAAATTTTCCTTTCCTGTATAGAGTTCCCAAAATACTCACCCTCTCTTGGTTATGGATACTGGAACAAAAAATTGCCTTTCCTATATAGAACTCCAAAAATACAAACCCCCTCATAGTTAATCATCCAAGGACACTAAATTTGTTTTCCTATATAAAGGTAAAAAAACACTATCACCTGGTTATTGGCAAAGATAGGAAATTGGGTTTCCTGTATTAATTCCAAAAATACTCACCCTCTCCTCGTTATTGATCCAGAAAATCATAATTGCCTTTCCTGTATAGAGTTCCAAAACTACTTACCCTCTCCTGGTTATTGATCCAGAAACACAGAATTGCCTTTCCTGGAAAGAGTTCCCAAAATACTCACTCTCTCCTGGTTATTGATACAAAGACACAAAAATGGCTTTCCTGTATTAATTCCAAAAATACTCACCCTCTCATAGTTAATCATCCAAGGACACTAAATTTATTTTCCTATATAAATTTAAACAAACACACTCTATCACCTGGTTATTGGCCAAAGGTAGGAAATTGGCTTTCCTGTATTAATCCCAAAAATACTCACCCTCTCCTCGTTATTGATCCAGAAAATCATAATTGCCTTTCCTGTATAGAGTTCCAAAACTACTTACCCTCTCCTGGTTATTGATCCAGAAACACAGAATTGCCTTTCCTGGAAAGAGTTCCCAAAATACTCACCCTCTCCTGGTTATTGATACAAAGACACAAAAATGGCTTTCCTGTATTAATTCCAAAAATACTCAACCTCTCATAGTTAATCATCCAAGGACACTAAATTTGTTTTCCTATATAAAGTTAAAAAAACACTCTCTATCACCTGGTTGTTGGCCAAAGGTAGGAAATTGCCCTCCCTTTATTAATTCCAAAAATACTCACCCTCTCCTGGTTATTGATCCAGAAACACAAATTTTCCTTTCCTGTATAGAGTTGCCAAAATACTCACCCTCTCTTGGTTATGGATCCTGAAACAAAAAATTGCCTTTCCTGTATAGAACTCCAAAAATACTCACCCTCTCATAGTTAATCATCCAAGGACACTAAATTTGTTTTCCTATATAAAGTTAAAAAAACACTATCACCTGGTTATTGGCAAAGATAGGAAACTGGGTTTCCTGTATTAATTCCAAAAATACTCACCCTCTCCTCGTTATTGATCCAGAAAATCATAATTGCCTTTCCTGTATAGAGTTCCAAAACTACTCACCCTCTCCTGGTTATTGATCCAGAAACACAGAATTGCCTTTCCTGGAAAGAGTTCCCAAAATACTCACCCTCTCCTGGTTATTGATACAAAGACACAAAAATGGCTTTCCTGTATTAATTCCAAAAATACTCACCCTCTCATAGTTAATCATCCAAGGACACTAAATTTATTTTCCTATATAAATTTAAACAAACACACTCTATCACCTGTTTATTGGCCAAAGGTAGGAAATTGGCTTTCCTGTATTAATTCCAAAAATACTCACCCTCTCCTCGTAATTGATCCAGAAAACCATAATTGCCTTTCCTGAATAGAGTTCCCAAAATACTCACCCTCTCCTGGTTATTGGCCAAAGACACGAAATTTCCTTTCCTGTATAGAGTTCCAAAAATACTCACCCTCTCCTTGTTATTGATCCAAAAACACAAAATTCCCTTTCCTGAATAGAGCACTAAAAATACTCACCCTCTCCTGCTTATTGATCCAGAAACCCAAAATTGCCTCTCCTGAATAAATTTCCAAGAATACTCACCCTCTCCTGGTTAGTGATCCAGAAACACAAAATTGCCTTTCCTGTATATAGTCCCAAATATACTCACCGGCTCCTAGTTATTGATACAAAGACACAAAATTGGCTTTCCTGTATAACTTCCAAAATACACACCCTCTCATAGTTAATCATCCAAGGACACTAATTTGTTTTCCTATATAAATTAAAAAAACACTCTCTATCATCTGGTTATTGGCCAAAGGTAGGAAATTGGCTTCCCTTTATTAATTCCAAAAATACTCACCCTCTCCTGGTTATTCATCCAAAAATCCAAAATTGCCTTCCCTGTATAGAGTTCCAAAACTACTCACCCTGTCCTAGTTATTGATAGAAAGACAAGCAATTGGCTTTCCTGTATAACTTCCAAAATACTCACCCTCTCATAGTTAATCATCCAAGGACACTAAATTTGTTTTCCTATACAATGTAAAAAAAAACACTCTCTATCACCTGGTTATTGGCCAAAGGTAGGAAATTGGCCTCCCTTTATTAATTCCAAAAATACTCACCCTCTCCTGGTTATTGATCCAGAAACCCAAAATTGCATTTCCTGTATAGATTTTTAAAAAATACTCACCCTCTCCTGGTTGTTGATCCAGAAACTCATAATTGCCTCTCCTGAATAAATTTCCAAAAATACTCACCCTCTCCTGGTTGTTGATCCAGATACACAAAATTGCCTTTCCTGCATAGAACTGTAAAAATTCTCACCCTCTCCTGTTTATTGATCCAGAAACACAAAATTGACTTTCATGTATAAATTCCAAAAATACTCACCCTCTCTTAGTTAATGATCCAAGGTCACTATATTTGTTTTCCTATGTAAAGTTTAAAAAATACTCAACATCTCCTGGTTATTCGCCGAAGACATGAAATTTCCTTTCCTGAATAAATTTCCAAAAATACTCACCTTCTCCTGGTTATTGATCCAGAAATTGCCTTTCCTGTATAGAACTCTAAAAATACTCACCCTCTCCTGGTTATTGATCCAGAAACCCCAAATTGCCTTTCCTGTATAGATTTTAAAAAATACTCACCCTCTCCTGGTTGTTGATCCAGAAACCCCAAATTTCCTTTCCTGAATAAATTTCCAAAAATACTCACCCTCTCCTGGTTATTGATCCAGACACACAAAATTGCCTTTCCTGTATAGAGTTCCCAAAATACTCACCCTCTCCTGGTTATTGATCCAGAAACCCAAAATTGCCTATCCTGAATAAATTCCCCAAAATACTCACCCTCTCCTGGTTATTGATAGAAAGACACGAACTTGGCTTTCCTGTATAACTTCCAAAATACTCACCCTCTCATAGTTAATCATCCCAGGACACTAAATTTGTTTTCCTATATAAAGGTAAAAAAACACTATCACCTGGTTGTTGGCCAAAGGTAGGAAATTGGCTTTCCTGTATAGAACTCTAAAAATACTCACCCTGTCCTCATTATTGATCCAGAAAATCATAATTGCCTTTCCTGTATAGAGTTCCAAAACTACTCACCCTCTCTTGGTTGTCGATCCAGAAACACAGAATTGCCTTTCCTGAATAGAGTTTCCAAAATACTCACCCTCTCCTGGTTAATGATCCAGAAACACAAAATTTCCTTTCCTGTATAGAGTTCCAAAAATACTCACCCTCTCCTTGTTATTGATCCAAAAACCCAAAATTTCCTTTCCTGTGTAGAACTCCAAAAATACTCACCCTCCTGGTTATTGATCCAGAAACCCAAAATTACCTTTCCTGTATAGAGTTCCAAAAGCACTCACTCTCTCATGGTTATTGATCCAGAAACACAAAATTGCCTTTCCTGTATTAATTCCAAAAATACTCACCATCTCCTGGTTATTGGTGAAAGACACGAAATTTCCTTTCCTGTATTAATTCCAATACTAGTTATTGATACAAAGACACGAAATTGGCTTTCCTGTATAACTTCCAAAATACTCACCCTCTCATAGTTTATCATCCAAGGTCACTAAATTTGTTTTCCTATATAAACTTAAAAAAACACTATCACCTGGTTATTGGCCAAAGATAGGAAATTGGGTTTCCTGTATTAATTCCAAAAATACTCACCCTCTCCGTGTTATTGATCCAAAAACACAAACTTCCCTCTCCTGTATACAGCTCCAAAAATACTCACTCTCTCCTTGTTATATAGAGTTCCCAAAATACTCACCCTCTCCTGGTTATTGATCCAGAAACCCAAAATTGCCTATCCTGAATAAATTCCCCAAAATACTCACCCTCTCCTGGTTATTGATAGAAAGACACGAACTTGGCTTTCCTGTATAACTTCCAAAATACTCACCCTCTCATAGTTAATCATCCCAGGACACTAAATTTGTTTTCCTATATAAAGGTAAAAAAACACTATCACCTGGTTGTTGGCCAAAGGTAGGAAATTGGCTTTCCTGTATAGAACTCTAAAAATACTCACCCTGTCCTCATTATTGATCCAGAAAATCATAATTGCCTTTCCTGTATAGAGTTCCAAAACTACTCACCCTCTCTTGGTTGTCGATCCAGAAACACAGAATTGCCTTTCCTGAATAGAGTTTCCAAAATACTCACCCTCTCCTGGTTAATGATCCAGAAACACAAAATTTCCTTTCCTGTATAGAGTTCCAAAAATACTCACCCTCTCCTTGTTATTGATCCAAAAACCCAAAATTTCCTTTCCTGTGTAGAACTCCAAAAATACTCACCCTCCTGGTTATTGATCCAGAAACCCAAAATTACCTTTCCTGTATAGAGTTCCAAAAGCACTCACTCTCTCATGGTTATTGATCCAGAAACACAAAATTGCCTTTCCTGTATTAATTCCAAAAATACTCACCATCTCCTGGTTATTGGCGAAAGACACGAAATTTCCTTTCCTGTATTAATTCCAATACTAGTTATTGATACAAAGACACGAAATTGGCTTTCCTGTATAACTTCCAAAATACTCACCCTCTCATAGTTTATCATCCAAGGTCACTAAATTTGTTTTCCTATATAAACTTAAAAAAACACTATCACCTGGTTATTGGCCAAAGATAGGAAATTGGGTTTCCTGTATTAATTCCAAAAATACTCACCCTCTCCGTGTTATTGATCCAAAAACACAAACTTCCCTCTCCTGTATACAGCTCCAAAAATACTCACTCTCTCCTTGTTATATAGAGTTCCCAAAATACTCACCCTCTCCTGGTTATTGATCCAGAAACCCAAAATTGCCTATCCTGAATAAATTCCCCAAAATACTCACCCTCTCCTGGTTATTGATAGAAAGACACGAACTTGGCTTTCCTGTATAACTTCCAAAATACTCACCCTCTCATAGTTAATCATCCCAGGACACTAAATTTGTTTTCCTATATAAAGGTAAAAAAACACTATCACCTGGTTGTTGGCCAAAGGTAGGAAATTGGCTTTCCTGTATAGAACTCTAAAAATACTCACCCTGTCCTCATTATTGATCCAGAAAATCATAATTGCCTTTCCTGTATAGAGTTCCAAAACTACTCACCCTCTCTTGGTTGTTGATCCAGAAACACAGAATTGCCTTTCCTGAATAGAGTTTCCAAAATACTCACCCTCTCCTGGTTAATGATCCAGAAACACAAAATTTCCTTTCCTGTATAGAGTTCCAAAAATACTCACCCTCTCCTTGTTATTGATCCAAAAACCCAAAATTTCCTTTCCTGTGTAGAACTCCAAAAATACTCACCCTCCTGGTTATTGATCCAGAAACCCAAAATTACCTTTCCTGTATAGAGTTCCAAAAGCACTCACTCTCTCATGGTTATTGATCCAGAAACACAAAATTGCCTTTCCTGTATTAATTCCAAAAATACTCACCATCTCCTGGTTATTGGCGAAAGACACGAAATTTCCTTTCCTGTATTAATTCCAATATTAGTTATTGATACAAAGACACGAAATTGGCTTTCCTGTATAACTTCCAAAATACTCACCCTCTCATAGTTTATCATCCAAGGTCACTAAATTTGTTTTCCTATATAAACTTAAAAAAACACTATCACCTGGTTATTGGCCAAAGATAGGAAATTGGGTTTCCTGTATTAATTCCAAAAATACTCACCCTCTGCTGGT
This sequence comes from Azemiops feae, assembly GCA_023970755.1. Lineage (NCBI taxonomy): Eukaryota > Metazoa > Chordata > Lepidosauria > Squamata > Viperidae > Azemiops > Azemiops feae. The sequence goes on along the minus strand of JALGBA010002700.1, from coordinate 15,973 downwards.
TATTGATCCAGAAACCCAAAATTGCCTTTCCTGTATAGCATGCCAAAACTACTCACCCTCTCCTGGTTATTGATCCAGAAACACAGAATTGCCTTTCCTGAATAGAGTTCCCAAAATACTCACCCTCTCCTGGTTATTGGCCAAAGACACGAAATTAAGGAGAAGCTCCCTGATTATGAGGACAATTAACCAGTGGAACACCAGACATTGTGGGTTCTTATTCACTCGAGGTTTCTAAGAAGAGACTGGGCAGCCACTTGTCTGAAATGGTATGGGTCTCCTGCTTGACCAGGGGGCTGGACTAGAAGACCTCTAAGGTCCCTTCCAGCTCTATTCTATTCTGATAGAACTCACCATCTCCTGGTGATTGGCCCAAAGTCATTAAGCTACCTGTTGCGTGTATTTCAGGATTCAAACTCACCGTGCCTATTGCTGGAGTCACTCTATCCTGGCACTTGGCCCACCCGACTGGTTCTCCTGACTTTTGCAGGACTAGAAATCCCTATCACCTGGTGTCTAGCTGGCTACTTTGACCTCTGAACGAGATTGGTTGCCATTTAGAGGGACTGTGCATGCCAACCTCTCCCAACTGTCTGGGCACCTGAGCCAAGGTGGCATCGCCTGGCAACCTGTCTGGAAGGGGTGTGTCTTCCCACCAGTGGCTGTTGCTTAGACAACGACCTGTGTGGGGTCATCTCTGCTCTGAGGTCACAATGGAGGGAGGGGAGGGGCACCCATCTTAAAGCAGGCTGGCTGGGGTATTCTGGGAATTGAAGTCCACCCATCTTAAACCATTCTGACTGGGGAAGTCTGGGAGTTGAACTCCACCCATCTTAAACCATGCTGACTGGGGAATTCTGGGAAGACCACCAAAACCCTAACCCCTAACCCTAACCCAACCTTCCCAGCTGGCCCAACTCAGGAGGGCTTTAAACTAAAATTGAGGGGGGAGGGCGACCAATCTCTAGAAACTCTAGAACCCAAAACCTGTTCTGTTTCAGCCGAAGAGACATCGAGGCGAGGCAGGAGTAACAAACACAAGTCTTTATTGAGATCACGAACAGAACAGAAGACCAAATGGCGCCATGGCCTTTTATAGCCCCTTGCAAGGGACAGCATCAGCCAATCAATGCAAGGCTAGTCTCCCGCCTTGCACATGCGCACAAGGCTGGAGACAGCCTGTCTGGTCCCGGGCAACCACGTGGATTGCCCGGGCCTTCTGCAGCCTCCTGAGCCTGCTGAGTCATTCAGCAGTCCCAGGACATAACACCCCTCCCCCCTTGGATAAAACAATAAGTGAATACTTATAGTTTTAAAGCAACCTACATATACATGTTTTTTGTTCAATTATCATGTTATTAATTCTAACACAATTATGCCTGCACACTGGCAGACCCTTATACCTCATATTGTTTCAGGTTAACACCCTTCTATGAGTGTCCAGAGTTCTAGAGCAGGGCTTTTCAACCTTTTCACCGATTGTACCACTTTTAGGATATGGCAATATTCGAGTACCACCTAGCAAGGTGTCAAAAACTTGATGACCAAAAAAAAAACCCTGTTCAAAGTTGCAACTGCACTGAAATGACTTATGACCATTTTCACACTTATGACCATTGCAGCATGCCCAGGGTCATGTGATTTATATTTGGATGCTTGGCAACTGATTCATATTTATGATGGTCACAGTGTCCCAGGGTCATGTGATCCCCTTTGACAAGTAAAGTCAATGGCAGGGCTGCTGGTGGCCAAGTGCTAAGGCGGGACGTCCCTCCCTCCCTGCTTCCCTGCCTCCCTCTTTCTCATGCCCACCTCCTTCTGAAGGAAGAATTTGAAAAAAAAAACATATTTTCTCTCTTCCATATATTCATCAAACAAGGAAAAGCCTCCAGAAACAGAAAAGACAAACTGCTGAGTGAACTAGCTTAAAAGGGCACATTTCCCTTTAAGAATTAGCTACTGGCTAGAAAGGAAAGTAAGGAAGAAAAAAAAATTAAGTATTGGCTGCCAGCTAAGGCAGCCTCCCCAAATGGCTCCATTCATAAGTAAAAGAATCTATAGGCAAAATCCATTCAGGAGAAAAATACTTCCAAAATCCCTTGCAGCAAAACTTACAGCTAACAATAGCAGAGCAATAGAAGCTAACACGAGACATCAGCCATCAGCCAAATAGAAATTGCCAAACACTCCTTAAGAATACAAAGCCCACATTGCACAAATCCCAGAACTTCAAAGTCACAAAAGCACATAAGAATCCTTCCACTCTCCATCTCCTCCCTCTTTCTCATGGAGGAGGGTGAGCCAGAACTGAGCCTGGGCCCTTTGTCTCTCCCCAGCCACTGCAGCTCCAGAGGACTCTCTCACTGTAAGTCCTTGCCTGTGCTGGCTCTTTCCCTCCCCCACTACACTTGGCTAGGCAGGGCTGCGTACCACCTGCCATTTGTTAGTGTACCACAAGTGGTACGCGTACCACAGGTTGAAAAGCCCTGTTCTAGAGAACTACTAAGCCTCCCTAATACTTGACAGGAACCTCACATCGTCCTTTAGATGCTTGGGTGGACCTTTGGCCCTCTCTGACCTTCTTGGAGCCAGCATTGGTGCCTGGCGTGCCACCTCGCCTGTTGGGCTAGGCAAGCCAGGACTTTGATGCCCCCAAGACCCAGGCAACCCTCCAGACTGCTGACTGGCTGGATCTGCTAAACCCAAACCAGAGTTCCTTGGTGGGGTGGAATTCCCCAAGTCCAGTGGTGGGAACACTGCCCTTCGAGCCCAAGACCAGCAGCTGGAGTGGCCTGAGGAACTGATTGACTGCCATGTCCCAACGACCCGGTGCCTGTGCCAGAGTCAGGAGCCACCTCCATGGCAAAACCCCTTTCAGGAACATGAACATTTGATGGTCCACCTTGGTGGAGAGACTGTGGTCCACAATCGTAATTGTGGTCCTCCTCCCCCCCCCCAGAGCAGAGCCAGGGGCGGAAGAGTGGCTGGACAACCTCCAGCGCAGTTGGTCAATGTGACGTCTGATCACATGACCATCATCCAAGGCCACTTCGTATGACAGTGGCCCAGAGACCTTGCATACCACTGCTGTCACCCAGAGATGTCCAGGTCCATAGTTCCTCGCCCAGACCGGATCGCCCACCTGTAGTCTCCTAGGTGCCCGCGGTTGTGACACCTGTGAAGTCACCTGGTCAGGGTGCAACCTGTCCAGCTTAGTGATGAGTCTGCAATCCCAGCGGAGTTCAGCTGGGCTTTTCCCAGTGGCAGTGCAAGGTGTAGTGCGGTGACAAAGAAGAAAGTCAGCTAACCTGTGATGCCAGTTTCCATGAGTGGCCTCCCCCTTCACGCTGACCCTCGAATTTTGAAAGTCAGTGAGGATTAAATTTGAAGGCCTGAGTTTGACTCGAAGGCCACTTCTGTGGCAAACCTTATTAAAGGTGTCTAAGGAGATGATTGATAGAGCGGACCCAGCTCCAGCTCCATCGACAAGGGAACCCCTTGCAACTTCACGTCAAGGCGAAGTTTCTTTTTTAGAGGCCTGTGAACCCCAGTTTTGAAAATGCCCCTACGGGACACGTAGAAGCCCATCCTATTTTTGCTGGGGACCTTGGTACCTTTCAGAGGCAATTCTACTGTAGACCGTTCCTTCTGGTGACCCAAACAGACGGATGCAATGTGGCCTTGCCTGCCACATGCCCGGCAGGTAGCGGAGCGAAACCGGCAATCAGCTCACTTGTGGCATCCTCCACAGCCAAAACACCGAAGGGATGCTGCCCCTCTTTTTCTGTGCCCTTGAGGCTTCTTCACTTCGGCCTGTTGAAGCCTGTCCACCTCTTCCTCCAGATCCGATTCGGATGCCTCTCGAGCAACATCTTGATGGATTGAGACTGCCTCTGGGGGGTTCTGGGCGAGCCACAGGGCCTTCACAGCGCCGCCTGCTGCTTCTTCAGCTGCAATCTCTCTCAGCGCATCTTGGAACGATACATCTTCCTTTGCAAAAAGTTTCTGTTGTAGCTCACGACTTCGCAGTCCGCAAACCAAACGATCCCAGAGTCTCTCTTCCATATCCGTGAAAGCACACTGCCTAGCTGCTTGTCTTAAGGCAGCAACAAAGTCCACGGCAGACTCACCAGGCCTTTGATCTCTCTGCTCAAATGCATGCCTCCAAGCAATTACTGATAGCTTGGGTTCAAAATGCCCACACAGCATCCTCTTCAAATCGGTGTATGCAATTGATTCCAATGGTGCTGGGGCTACAAGATTTTCTGCAATGTCAAAAGTCTCTTGCCCACAGACACACAGCAATGTAGCAGCTTTGAGGCCGTCTTCCTGGATCTTATTAACTCTAAATTAATTCTCCACCCGAGCCACGGAAGAACTCCAGCGCTCAGGGTGAGACGTGTCAAAATCTGACAAACGGCCCAGCTTTGACATCTTTACAGCCTGTAACCTCTTCGATGCCTCTCACTGCAAGGAATGAGAAGGGGTCCCTTGAAGCCGAGCTCACCTCCAGTGTCTTCGTACTGGCAGGCAATCGCTTCCACTGGACGCTGAACTTCTCAGCGCTTCAGGCCTCCTTTGGTAAGTCAGCCTAGCTTCTCCTGTTTCTTCTTGCAGCGGATCCCACCTTCGTCGCCAATGTTCTGTTTCAGCCGAAGAGACATCGAGGCGAGGCAGGAGTAACAAACACAAGTCTTTATTGAGATCACGAACAGAACAGAAGACAAAATGGCGCCATGGCTTTTTATAGCCCCTTGCAAAGGACAGCATCAACCAATCAATGCAAGGCTAGTCTCCCGCCTTGCGCATGCACGCAAGGCTGGAGACAGCCTGTCTGGTCCCGGGCAACCACGTGGATTGCCCGGGCCTTCTGCAGCCTCCTGAGCCTGCTGAGTCATTCAGCAGTCCCAGGACATAACAAACCAATCACAAATCCCAAGAAAGCAAACCCAATGAGGTAAGAAGAGATGAAAAAAAAGAACTCAAAGCAACAACCAGGAAACACAGGAAACACCCCCATGGACAGGCATAAAAATCTTAAATGCTTATACACAAAAGTTCAAAGCTTGGGGAACTAGAAGCAATAGTTCGCAAGGGAGGGTATGACATAGTTGTCATAACAGAAGCCTGGTGGGATGAAACCCATGAATGGAATGGACAGATGGATGGATACAAATTGTTCAAAAGAAACAGGTCTATAAAAAGAGGAGGGGGAGTTGCATTGTACGTAAGAGAACACTACATATCTGCAGAAATGCACATGACCCAAGACAAAATCTCTCTAGAAAGTATATGGGTCAATATAAAAGATAACAAAAGTGACATTGGCATAGGTGTTTATTACGGACCAGCCAACCAATCAGATGAAATAGACCAGTGGTGGTGAACCTATGGCACGGGTGCCAGAGGCGGCACTCAGAGCCCTCTCTGTGGGCACGCGTGCCATCGCCCCAGTCCTAGGCCTTCAGCTGGGTTTTATAAAACCTTTTCACTTTAGGCCTCCGCCGCCGTGTGCAAAAAAAAAAGGTTCAATCAGTCAATTTCAACTTCTCGCGGGAAAAAAAAAAGATCTTGCAAAGTTGGAATTTATTGATTGAACTTTTTAGTCCCACCCAGTCTGCCGTTACCACCACAGCCACACCCAGCCAATGGGCCACGCCCAGCCAATGGGCCACACCCACCCGGCACTCGACGATGCATAAGTGGGTTTGGGGTTGCAGTTTGGGCACTCGGTCTCTAAAAGGTTCACCATCACTGAAATAGACAAACTCTTCGCCAGCTAAATAACAAAGCACACCACAATAGTAATGGGAGACTTCAACTACCCAGATATCACCTGGGAGACAAACTCTGCAGTGAGCGGGAGATCAAACAGATTCCTAACCAACCTAGCCGGCAACTTTGTCACTCAAAAGGTGGAGGAAGGAACTAGATATAAAGCTATACTGGACTTAATCCTTACAAACAGAGAAGAAGTGATAGAGGGAATCGAAATTACCGGAACCCTGGATGAAAGTGACCGCTTTATAAAGCCATAGTAAGACCACACCTAGAATACTGAATCCAATTTTGGTCACCATACCACAAAAAAGATGTTGAGAGTTTGGAAAAAATTCAAAGAAGAGCAACTAAGATGATCAGGGGCCTGGAGATTAAAACATACGAAGAACGGCTATGGGATTTGGGTCTGGTTAGTCTAAGGAAAAGAAGAAGTAGGGGAGACATGATAGCAGTGTTCCAGTATCTGAGGTGCTGCCACAAGGCAGAGGGGGGCAGGTTGTTCAGCAAAGCACCAGAGGTAAGGACAAGAAACAACGGTTGGAAATTGATCAAAGAGAGAAGCAACCTGGAATTAAGGAGAAAATCCCTGACAGTGAGGACAATCAACCAGTGGAACAGCTTACCCCCAGAAATCGTGGGCGCTCCATCACTGGAGATTTTTAAGAAGAAACTGGACATCCACCTGTCTGAGATGATATAGGTTCTCCTGCTTCAGCGGGGGGCTGGACTAAAAGACCTCCAAGGTCCCTTCCAGCTCTATTCTATTCATACTATTCAACTGTCTGGGTACCTGAGCCAAGGTGGCATCGCCTGGCAACCTGCCGGGAAGGGGCGTGTCTCCCCACCCAGTGGCTGTTGCTTAGACAACGAACTGTGTGGGGTCATCTCTGCTCTGAGGTCACAATGGAGGGAGGGGAGGGGGCACCCATCTTAAAGCAGGCTGGCTGGGGTATTCGGGGAGTTGAAGTCCACCCATCTTAAACCATTCTGACTGGGGAAGGCTGGGAGTTGAAGTCCACCCATCTTAAACCATGCTGACTGGGGAATTCTGGGAAGACCATCAAAACCCTAACCCCTAACCCAACCTCTCCCAACTGTCTGGGCATCTGAGCCAAGGTGGCATCGCCTGGCAACCTGCCTGGAAGGGGCGTGTCTCCCCACCCAGTGGCTGTTGCTTAGACAACGACCTGTGTGGGGTCATCTCTGCTCTGAGGTCACAATGGAGGGAGGAGAGGGGGCTGGAGGGGCTGCAACTGCCATGGAAGACCCAGCCATCCCCACCCAGGCCGGCTCCCTGCTGCCCGAAGCCACCAGCCTGGCTGCCCAAAGCCTTCAAGGTCACCTCTTCCTCCTCCCGCTCACGTCCTTCTGGGTGGGGGGTCCCCCACAAAGCAGCAGCTGCGCTCCCAGAAGCCCCTGCCGGGGTCCCTGCCGTGGGACACCTCCTGGATGCCCATGAGGACTCTCCTGGGTGGCTGCTGTGTTCAGAGCATCCTCTTCACCACCTACGGGGGGGCGGCAGGGGGTGAAGGCGCTGCCCCCCAGATCCCTGGTGCCCAGGAGGAGGAGCAGCAGGAGGGGGGCCCAGACAGGTGAGCCTGGGGGGAGGGGCTGGAAGCCATCGGGGGGGGCAAAAAAAGGGGGCTTAACTCCCAGGGTCTCCCTGGAGCCACGAGGGAGAGGAGGAACTGACCCCCACCCGAGATGGATTCACACGATACCCTGAACCTGAGTCCCAGCCCAAGAGTCCACCCTGGCTGCCCTCACAGCCTGTGCCCCCCCCCTGAGAGTTTGAAGCCTTATGGATTGAGCTGAGCATTTGGGGGGGGGCTCCCTGTATTGCATGAAAGGGGGCAAAGTGGCTGACCAACACATGCAAAAGTAATTAAAAAATAGCTTTATTTCTTCATTTAGGGTTTAAAAACATTGTAGTAAAATTAGTATGTCACCAGGGATAGAAGATCACAGACTTGAGAAACACACCTACACATGTGCAAATGCATGTAGGCAGATATGCATACAAAAGTGAATCGGGTTGAAAAATGATTTTTTTGACAGTAAGAAATTCTAACCACTTTTAATTTAATGCAGCCTTCCTTTCCTAGAACCATTCCATCCAGCATCAGAAGATCTTCAATGCATTAGTGACGAGTTTCTCCACCACAGCAACTTTAAGAGGTCTGGACTTCAGCTCCCAGAATTCCCCATGCTGGCTGGGGGATTCTGGGAGTTGAAGTCCACCCATCTTAAAGCATAATTAATTGTAGAATTCTGCGAATTGAAGTCCACCCATCTTAAAGCATGCTGGCTGGGGGATTCTGGGAGTTGAAGTCCACCCATCTTAAAGCATGCTGGCTGGGGAATTCTGGGAGTTGAAGTCTACCCATCTTGAAGCAGGCTGGCTGGGGGATTCTGGGACGACCGTCAAAAGGCTGGCCTTCTATATCCCTAAGCCTGGCATCTTTTCTTCCAACAACAGGCAACCCCAAAGGAGAGAAACGAATCTGCTAGAAGGTAAAAACTCAAAATAATCAGACAAAGGGATCCTGAGAAGGAATTGAGCAGAACCAAAGAGGATCCCGAGAGGCGATTGGGAATCCCCAGCAAAGGGAAGAAATCAAGGAGGCACTTGAAAGTCCACTGGAAATGAAAAGATCCCGAGAGGGGTAGAGAACCAGCTGGAAAGAAGTGGATCCCGGGAGGGGATCAGCCTCCCTTTCCTGCAAGGGGGAAAAGGTCCTGCCTCCTTTAGGCCGGCCAGGTGGGAAGCTCTGGGCCACCATGGAGAAGGAGCTGCACTTCTGCCAGCCCCACTACAGCCACCGTTCGAATAGGGGGCGAAGAAGGCAGGGTGGGAGCAGAGGGCGCAAATAAACTCTGTCCATGCTCAGAAGCTGCCGTGGCCTGCTTTGCACAAAGGCTGGTTGGGAATCCTGGGAGTGGTCATCCCAGGCCAACCGTGGCACGTGAGTGGCAGCCGTCAACTGGCCTCTAATTAAAAGGGGTCGAATTGGCTCTGGAAGGGACAAGAGACCACAAAGAGATGTCTGGTCTCCCTGGTAGAAGCAAAGGTGAACCGCTTCTACACTGTGGCCCAATAAATTAGAAATACAGGTTCTAAGGGCCCCAGGTGGGAAACCTGGCCTCACATGGCCCTATCTAAAACCTGCGAAGCCCTTCACAATATCCCAATAATGTTTGCTTTGGTCATGTGAGTTATCTTATTTGTGACCATCCCAAGTTATGCTCTTGATGGGCAGGCTCCATTACGGTCGTAACTCAAGGACCTGTATATTATTTTAGTTTTCATTAGTTAAAATTCTAAGCCTCCCAGAGTCACCTTATAGAGGAAAGTTATCGAAATAATAAAATGTGGGACTCACTTGTAGAAAATGCAGTAAGTTAAAAAATATGTTATGGAAATCTATTAGAAATATATATGTACTTGAATAATAATTCTTGTTTAAAAACCTAAGTGGAGCATCACAGAAATTAGAGTTAAAATGCAATGCACAAACAAAATACAAATTTATAAAGTACAGTGACCATAATTTCTTGGAAAATGTAAAGGACAAATCTGAAAAAGGGGCAAAGCTAAAAGAGGATAGAAAAAAATATGTTTATAACTTTGCCTTACAAAACTCAAGAGCAAAACCAAGAAAATCAATAATTAAATTATATGTAAAGGACAGTTTTCTGAAATAAAGACTGCAGGTCATTGTATTTGCAAATCATAGTCTCCCCTTCATTTGCACCCAGAAACAAACTGATAACCCATACAGTGTCCCTAGAATTGATGTACACAACCAAAGGCTGGAAGGGACCTTGAAGGTCTTCTAGTCCATCCCCTGTCCAAGCTGATAGAATCAAAGAATCATAAGACTGGAAGGGATCTTAGAGGTCTTCTAATCTAATCCACCCTCTGTCCAAGCTCATAGAATCATGGGATCTTGGAGGACTTCTGGAGGGAATCTGTTCCACTGTCAGAACCCATATCTGTCTGATTTCATACTTCCCTTGCTTCTTCCTCTGATCCAAATTCCATTCTCTTCTCTCCCTGGGTTCTGCCATACTCCTAGAGGGGAGGGGGGAATGATAGCGGGGGTTTATTGCCCTAGCTTCCTCTATCGCTACAATGTAACACTTCGCTTTCCTGCACTATTTCTCTCTGTAAATTCCTCTCCCTAAACTGTCAACTAGAAAAGGGGGAGGTAGAAAGGAATGCAGCATCCGGCAACTGGCTTATCTCTCCGCTCTCCAGAGAAGGTGCAAAGAATCGCCTAACCATCGCAGTTCCAACCAGAACCGGCCTGATGTTATCTCCCCTTTCCCACAATGGACTTAACACCTGGAGATTGGCCGGTTTGAACTGTCCGGATGAACTATGGGGTGGGGGTTGCTTGGGGACACTTTAAATTTTCGATCTGAGCAGGAAAACCTCAGATCCTGTCTAGTATACCTGCTATCAGCTTCTCCTAATAAAAGTTCCTTTTGGAAGAGTTTGTTTCCATGAGTTCTGCTTTCTTGGGATGAGATATTGAAGTGGATCCTGACAGGTTAATTATTTTCACTGTCAGGAAATTTCTCCCTAGTTCCAGGTTGCTTCTCTCCTTGATTAGTTTCCCGCCGTTGTTTCCTGTCCTGCCTTCTGGTGCTTTGGAGAATAGGTTGAGCCCCTCGTCTTTTTAGGAACCCTTCAAATACTGGAATACTGCTACCATGTCACCCCTAGTCCTCTTTTTCATTAGGTTGATTATTTTCACCATTAGGAAGATTCTCCTTAGTTCTAGATTGCTTCTCTTCTTGTTTAGTACTTTTCCATCCTTCTGATGCTTTGGGGCAGCCCCTCAAATGCTGGAATACTGCTATAGTGTCCCCCCCGGTCCTTCTTTTCACCAGACTAGACACATCCAGCTCCTGCAACCGTTCTGCCCTCTTATGCATTTGGCCATCCTTTAAGCAAATAGAACAATACTGCTGACACACAAGCATGATACACTGGATTGTACTCGTTTATTGTCTTCCCGTTGTTACACACCCAAAGCATCTTCTCTGGAGTGAAGAAGAAGGAAAAGGAACTTTGCACATGCAAAGAGTGACTGAAAAAACAGACAGAGAGTCTTAGGAGGAAGGGCAGGGAATTTGCACAGCCCCACAGTTGGATTCTCACAACATACTTCATCCGGTAGAAACAATATTCTAAACTGGAATAACATTTTGTGGGTCTTGTGGAGTTGCGTGACCGCATACCCACCCAGTCTCTTAGTTTATGGTTCAATCTGCTCAGCAATCCCAGAAGATGCGTGTATCCAGATGTTCCTTCCTTCCTGAATTGCTGTGTGAACCTGGCCCCACTGTACTTCATGGACTGGGGCTGTGATTTTGTGCAATAAGTGAATGTGAAAAAGTTGTGCTGCATTTCCTTAATCTTTGTACTGATAGTCCTTGACTTACAACAATTTGTTTAGTGACCATTTAAAGTTGAAAAAAGTGACTTTCACAGTTATGACCATTGAAACATCCCCTGTCACGTGATCAAAATTCAGACGCTTGGCAACTGGCTCGTATTGACGACGGTTACAGTGTCCTGGGGGGGAGTGTTGTGTGATCCCCTTTTTTGACCTTCTGACAAGCCAAGTCAATGGGGAACCCAGATTCATTTAACAAGCGTGTTACTAACTTAACAACTGCAGTGATTCACTTAACAACGGTGACAAAGGTCATAAAGTGGGGCAAAATATTTCAGTTGGGCTACAGAAATTTTGGGCTCAATTGTGGAGTAAGTTGAGGACTACCTACACTGGCCTATCGGCATTAACTAGCCCACTGGGGGGAGCTGGCAGAGGAGGAAGAACACGGCGGAGGGGGCCATGAGATTGCACGGGGGGGAGCGTTGGAGTCTGGCTGGGTTGGACTTGAGGCAGGAGGGTGCCACGAAGGGGAGTCAACCACTCGTCCCGCCGGATCCACCCGTGGACAAATTTCTGCGGACAGCACAGAAGTGGAAGAGAGCTGGGGAGAGAAAGGGGAGAGGTGGTGAATGGTGGAGTTCCCAAGGACACAGTTTGTAGCTAACACAAACACACACGTCACCACACAGTAGAGGTAGTCCTCGCCTTTCAGCCATTTGTTTAGGGACCATTTGAAGTTGCAACGACACCAAAAAAGTGACTTATGACCGTTTTTCACCCTTATGACTGTTGCAGCATCCCCAGGGTCATGTGATCAAAATTCGGACACTTGGCAGCTGACTCATATTTATGACGGTTGCAGTGTCCTGGGGTCACGTGATCCCTTTTTACGACTTTCTGACAAGCCAAGTCAAGAGGGAAGCCAGTTTCGCTTAACAGCTGTGTTACTAACTGAACAACGACAGTGATTCACTTAACAGCAATGGCCAGAAAGGTGGAAAATAGGGCAAAATTCACTTAACAACTGAGTTGCTTAGCAACGGAAATTTTGGCCTCAACTGTGGTTGTAAGTCGAGGACTACCTGTACAACAGAACCAAGACCCAGAAATCCAGCAATCAGACACACACACACATGCACCCCAGCCCCACTGGAGTCTCAGGATCTGGCCGACGAGGGGAACTTCGCTGCACACTCACGGAGCACCAATACCTGCTGAGAAGGTTAGGAGAACAGCGATCCAGCCCAGAATATACGACCAGGAAAAGCGCCAGTCAGCGTAGCGCTTGCCGTAGAAATTCACGGTCACGCCGGTGTAGATGGAGAGGCCCAGCAAGGCGAAGAGTCCTGGGAACAAAACGAATGATCTAAATTTGGGGGAAATATCAAACTAGACTTAGGACATAGAACATAGACTGTTTGAAGGGATCTTGGAGGTCCAACTAAGACCAACCGCTGAGTCAAGCCGGAGACTCTATATACCATCCTGGACAAATGGCTGCAATGTTGGAACACCCACAACTCCTGGAGCTGATTAATTAATTAATCCAAAGATTAATTGTTATCACTGTCAGGAAATTCCTCCTTAGTTCTAGGCTGGGTCTCTCTTTGATTAGTATCCACCCATTACTTCTTATCCTGCCCGTGTTCAAGTTTGTCAAAATTGTTCTGAATCTTCTATCTTCTATTCCTGCCAGCTTGGCATCATCTGCAAATGTGATGGGTTCCCCTTCTATCCTCTCATTTAAATAGTTTATGAAGACGTTGAGGAGTACTGGGCCCGAGACAGAACTTTGGGGGTACCCCGCTGCTTACTTCCCTCCATGTAGATGTAGTTCCATTAAGGGGGGCTCGTTGAGTGCAGTTAGTCACACAGTTGCAAAACCATCTTGTGACGATACTCTTGGTCCCACAAGAAGTAGGTTGCGGTCTACTTTATCAAATGCCTTATTGAAGTGCAGGTATACTACGTACACAGCATTTCGCTGATCCACTAATTGTCAAAGAAAGCAATAAGTTTTGTCTGGAATGATCTGTTTTTGACAAACCCATGTTGGCTTCTTGTTCATTTCTAGGTGCTCAAAAATACACTGCTTGCCATCCCAGGACAGAGCGCTCTTTCTCAAGCTTGGCAACTTGAAGATGGGTGGACTTCAACTCCCAGAATTCCCCAGCCAGCCCCGCCTACCTGCAATCAAGAGGGTGACCCCTGCGGAGCGGCTGCGGGAGAAGCGGTTGGTGCCAGAGAAGCTCATCAGCTCCAGGATGATCCCGGCGAAGGAGGACAGGATGGAGATGAGCATGAAGGCTCGCGTGGCGTCCCAGAAAGCTGTGTGGGGAGAGCAAGGCCCGTGGGTTCTCTCACACAACACCTAGCTTCCAGTTAAGACAGTCAGCCCAGATGGTCCTCTCTTAACGACAGGCCACTTTGAATGACCGTTCAAAGTCATGACGGTCCTTCCCAGAGTTACTTACAACCCAGTTCCAGAGTTCTGATGGTCACAATCATTTTTGCTATGGTTGTTAAATGAATCGCTGCAGTTGTTAACTGAATCATGTAGTCATTAGGCAAATGCACCTTCCTTCCTTGACTTTACTGGTGGCAAGCCAGCTTGAAAGATCGCAAATGGTGATCCTGTGATCCTAGGTCATTGCAAACTTTCATGGTTAAGACGGGCTAGAACTCACTGTCTCCCACTTTCTAGCCTGGTGTCTTCTCCACATGGAGAAGACACCAGGTAGAAAGTGGGAGACAGAGAATTCTAGTACCCTCTTAATTATGAAAGCCAGTTGGGTGACTTTTGGCCCTCACTCTCAGCCGAATCCACCTCATTGGCAAAATAGGAGGAGGAAGGTGTGTTGGATTTGTTCACTGCCTTGAGTAATTGCAGAAGTAATAAAGGTGGGATACAAATTAAATAAATAAACAAACAAACAAACAAATAAATAAATAAATGCTGGTTGACAAGTGCCCAAATTTTGATCACATCACCATGGAACTGTGTAATAGTCGTAGGTGCGAGGACCGGTCCTAAGACACTTTTTTCAGCATTGTAACTTTGAACAGTCACTAAATGAAGGGTTGTTAGCCGAGGACTACCTGTACAGATGCTCAGAGGATGCACTAAACCAGAGGTGTCCAACCATGGCAACTTTAAGACCCGTGGACTTCAACTCCCAGAATTCCCTAGTCTTTAAGACATGCTGGCTGGGGAATTCTGGGAGTTGAAGTCCACGGGTCTTAAAGTTGCCATGGTTGGACACTCCTGCACTAAGCCAGCCCAAGGGACTCTTGGGAGGGTGCATTGAAAACCACCCCCGTTTTCCAGCCCCCCAAACCTGGCGTCCTCACCAAGGGTGATGGTGTGCGGGTGACATTTGCTCCCCACACAGAAGCGCCAGAGCCCTTGGTTGCTGAGGCTGCCGGAGTATCGGTATTGCATCCAAAAGTCCGTCGCTGTGGCAACAATGAGGAGGACCAGCCCAGAAACAGCGCACAGCAGGGCCCCTCCCATCCAACCGAACATCGTGGACCCTGGTGGTGTTGACGCTCTGGCAGGGTCTCCTGTGGAAGAAGAAAGGGCTGGGGGAAATTCTGCAAATTGGAAAAATCAGCCCACTCAAGATCATTTTTTTCTTTTTCTCCTCTTGATTTTTGATGGGGTGGGGGCAACCACTGTTCTTTGCTTTTGCTGCTCATCAAAAGCTAGGAAAGAGTGGGTGGATCTTTTCTCCTTGAGTGGACTTCAACTCCCAGAATCCCCCTTAGATCCTGGCAAATTAGCTCAGTGTTTCTCAACCTCAGTCTCTTTAAGATGGATGGACTTCGACTCCCAGAATCCCCCATTTGATCTGGACACAGCTAGCTCGGGGTTTCTTAATCTCGGTATCTTTAAGATATGTGGACTTCAACTCCCAGAGTTCTCTTCAACTAGCCAGAGGGATTCTGGGAGTCGAAGTCTACCTATCCTAAAGTTACAGAGGTTGAGCCCTGGGTAACCAGCACCCCGATTAACAATAATTTTAAACTGCACATCACCCAATCCACAATCCAAATTATTACTGGTCACGGGGAGAAATCCCTCCCTTGTTCTTTGCCAGAACAAATTTTGCAAAAAGAGCACCAGACCCTACACGGATGTTAGTGATTCTCACAGTGCCGCACTCTCAGCACAGTTACAACAATAATCACATTTTCCTCACCTTTGGGAGAACAGTATTTTCTAAATTAATGCAGTATCCCAGTCACAGAAGTTCTGCCAGGTGAAAACATACAAAGACAGGGAGAGAACTATCAAGCTGCATCGTTCTCTCCAATGGTCCCATTCTAAAAACAAAGCCCAGGCAGTCCTCGATGTACGACCACAATTTAGCCCAAAATTTCTGTTGCTAATTGAAACATTTGTTAAGTGAGTTTTGCTTTATTTTACGACCTATCTTGCCACCGTTGTTAAGTGAATCACTGCAGTTAGTAAGCATCATGATTATTAAGCGAATCCGGCTGTCCCCTTGACTTTGCTTGTCAGAAGGTCACAAAAGGGGATCACGTGACCCCGGGACGTCGTAAATATTAACCAGTTGCCAATCATCCAGATTTTGGTCACGTGACCCTGGGGATGCTGTAATGGTTGTAAGTGTGAAAATGGTCATAAGTCCCTTTTTTCAGTGCCATTGTAACTTTGAATGGTCACTAAACGAACTGTTGTAAGTTAAGTATTACCTGTAATGTTGCTTTCAAGACAAGATGTTAAGATTGGTTTACTTTAACTTTGGTGAGATTTT
>JALGBA010002696.1:0-101152 GCA_023970755.1 Azemiops feae | reverse complement strand
ATCTGGCATTCACGGACCCGGCCGGAGCGAAGGGGAAGCGGGATCAAAGCCCTTCTTTCGGCGGCAAAGAATGTAGCCAGGCGGGATTCGCCTGGGGGTTGTGCCGGCTCTTCCTCAGGGCTGGCTGCAGCAATGAATGAGCGCTTCCCCGCTCGCTGCTTTTCTCCGGCTGCGGCCGTTCGCAACGCACCAGAGGGAGTCTGGCAGCCGCGGCCCTTTCCCCGCCCCGTGCGCTCCTCCACTGCCTGCGCTCTCCTCCACCTGCGGCAGAACGGCGGCTGTGCTGGCCTCCCGGCTGCACCGAGCGCGAGCACAAAAGGAAAGTCATTCAGCAAAGGAACCAGCATCGAAGAAATTAAAACTGAGTGATGGAAGGAGGGAGGGAAGGACAATGAGAGGGAGAGAGGGACAATGGAAGGGAGGGAGGGAAGGAGGAAGGGACAAAGAAGGAGGGAAGGAAGGGACAATGGGAGAGAGGGAGGAAAGGAAGGCACCCACCCCAGTCCCACCCCCTCCACCAGAGACCCATGGATTCCCCCCCACAGGCACCCTGCAACCTGAGGGAGGGAGGGATGGACAATGGAAGGAGGAAGGGACAAAGAGGGAGGAAAGGAAGGAAGGAAAGAAGGAAGGAAGAAATGGACAATGGGAGAGAGGGAGGGAAGGAAGGCACCCACCCAGTCCCACCCCCCTCCACCAGAGACCCATGGATTCCCCCCCCACAGGCACCCTGAAACCTGAGGGAGGGAGGGATGGACAATGGAAGGGAGGGAGGGAAGGAGGAAGGGACAAAGAAGGAGGAAAGAAAGGAAGGAAAGAAGGAAGGAAGGAAGGGACAATGGGAGAGAGGGAGGGAAGGAGGGCACCCACCCCAGTCCCACCCCCCCTCCACCAGAGACCCATGGATTTCCCCCACACAGGCATCCTGCAACCTGAGTGATGAGCTGCCCCCCCCCGCCATTGACTTTGTTTGTCAAAAAGTTGCAAAAGATGATCACATGACCCTGGGACACTGTGAATGTCATAAGTATGAATCAATTGCCAAGCATCCGAATGTAAATCACATGACCCTGGGGATGCTGCAACAGTCATAAGTGTGAAAAATGGTCATAAGTCACTTTTTTCAGTGCTATTGTAACTTCGAACAGTCACTAAGCAGATTGTTGTAAGTCGAGGAAAGTGGTACAATGGGTGAAAAGGTTGAAAAGCTCTGCCTTATGGCATGGCTTTGAAAATATTTATGTACTTTGTTTTTCTCATACCATAAGAATGCATGCCAGCCCAATTGTAAGTCATGTCCCTCTAAGTAAAGAAGTCGTTTATTTCTCAACGTAATCCATTCTTTGAGCCAAAGCAACATAGATGCTTGATAATAAAGTCTCCAATCCAGAAGTCCAAAGCCCCCTCTATCTTTTGTTTCTTGTAATAGTTTAATTTTGATTCGTGCTTTCTTCCCTTGCCATATAAATCTCAATATTGTTGAATTTAAATCATCAAAAAATTTCTTACCCAGTTTAACAGGGACCGTTTGAAATAGGAAAAGTATTTTTGGTAAAATGTTCATCTTCACAGTCGCTATTCTGCCTAACAATGTCAGTTGAAGATTTTTCCACTTTTCCAAATCTACTTTTATTTGTTTCATTAGTTTTTCATAGTTATCTTCTTTTATTGTTGTATATTTTGATGTTAAGTAAATTCCTAAATATTTAACTTTTTTAGCCATTTGAACATTTGATCTTTCTGCAAGTTGAGATCTCTGTTTGTCTGTTAGGTTTTTTGTTAATACTTTAGTCTTTTCTTTATTTATCTTCAAGCCTGCTACTTCTCTAAATTCCTCTATTTTCTGCAAAAGTATAGTAACTGTTTCCAATGGTTCCTCTATAATAAAAAGTAAATCATCCGCAAAAGCCTGTAGTTTGTATTTCTGTTCTTTTATTTCCAGTCCTTTAATTTCCGTGTCTTGTCTAATGTCTCTAGCCAACACCTCCAGTGTAAGAATAAATAACAGGGGGGATAATGGGCATCCCTGTCTTGTGCCTTTTTGATGTCAAAGCCATCTGTATATTCTCCATTTAAAGATATCTTTGCTGTTTGTTTATTGTATATTGCTTGAATCGCATTTATAAAGTTTTTACCAAAGTCCATTTCCGTCAACTGTTGAAACATAAATTGCCAATTTAAATTATCAAAAGCTTTTTGTGCATCAAGAAATATAAGTGCCATCTGTTTCCCTGGATGATATTCATAATATTCTAAAACATTTAAAATAATCCTTAAATTGTTCTTTATCTGTCTTTTAGGCAAAAAGCCATTTTGGTCTGTATGAATAAATTCAATCAGGAATTTCTTCAATCTTTCTGCCATTATTGAAGTAACAATTTTATAATCCACATTTAATAGCGATATTGGTCTATAGTTTTTGATTTGTGTAAGATCAGTATCTTCTTTAGGTATCAAAGTAATATTAGCTTCAGTCCATGAGTTTGGTATTTTTGTCTCTAAAAAAATTTCATTGCACAATTCTTTCAAAATCGGACTTACTATATCTTGTAAAGCTACGTAAACTTCTGCAGGGAGCCCATCAGGCCCCGGGGTTTTATCCTTCTTTTGTCTTTTTATTGCCTCTGTGATCTCCATCATTGTTATCTTCTCATTTAAAATGTGTCGCATATTCTCTGGCACCTTTGGAAGATCAGCTCTAATTAAATAATCTTTTATTGCCTCTTCAGACACCACCTCTGCCTTATACAATGTCTCATAGTAGTCTTTAACAATTTTTTTCATCACATCATTATGGCAATATATCTCGCCTTTTGAGTCTTGTAATTTACTTATCATTCTCTTTTCTCTTTCTTTCTTCAGTCTATATGCAAGCCATCTTCCCGGTTTATTAGCATTTTCAAAAAAAAAATGTTTGGATCGTTTAATCTGTTGTGCCATCATCTCCATCTCAGATAAATTTAATTTATGTTTTATCAGTTCCATTTTTGCCTTTAGTTCCTTCTTTTGTGGGTCAGTTCGCAATTCCAATTCCAATTTTTTAATTTCTTCTTTCAGCCTCCACTGTACTTGCTTCTTTTCTTTGTTCTTTTTGGCAGTATACGTTATAGCCAAACCTCTAAAACAGGGCTTTTCAACCTTTTTACCGATTGTACCACTTTTAGGATATGGCAATATTCGAGTACCACCTAGCAAGGTGTCAAGAACTTGGTGACAAAAAAAAAAACCTGTTCAAAGTTGCAATTGCACTGAAATGACTTATGACCATTTTTCACACTTATGACCATTGCAGCAACAGGGTCATGTGATTTATATTTGGATGCTTGGCAACTGATTCATATTTATGATGGTCACAGTGTCCCAGGTCATGTGATCCCCTTTTGCAACCTTTTGAGAAGCAAAGTCAATGGCAGAGCTGCTGGTGGCCAAGTGCTAAGGCGGGACTTCCTTCCCTCCCTCCCTTCCCTGCCTCCCTTTTTCTCATTCCCATCTCCTTCTGAAGGAAGAATTTGAACCACCCCCCCATATTTTCCCTCTTCCATATATTGATCAAACAAGGAAAAGCCTCCAGAGACAGAAAAGACAAGTGCTGAGTGAACTAGCTTAAAAAGGCACTTCCCCTTTAAGAATTAGCTACTGGCTAGAAAGGAAAGTAAGGAGCCCAGCTGGCACTTAAGGAAGAAAAAAAAAATGTAAATACTGGCTGCCGGCTAAGGCAGCCTCCCCAAATGGCTCCATTCATAAGTAAAATCCATTCAGGAGAAAAATACTTCAAAATCCCTTGCAGCAAAACTTATAGCTAACAACAGCAGAGCAATAGAAGCTAAAATGAGCCATCAGCCAAATAGAAATTGCCAAACACTCCTTAAGAACACAAAGCCCACATTGCACAAATCCCAGAACTTCAGTCACAAAAGCACATAAGAATCCTTCCACTCTCCATCTCCCTCCCTCCCTCCATGCCTCACCTCCAGCCATTGCTGCTTTTCATTCCTCGTGGAGGCCGACCCCTCCCCCACTGCATTTCTTGCCTGTTTGCTGCTGCCAGCACAGGTGGCTGCCATAGCAGTTGTAGATTGGCTCATGGCCGGCCAGCCTGCTTGATCTTTTCTCCCCCCACCCTCCTCCTCCGCAGCTAGAGCTGATTCTGCCTCCTCCCAAGGCTGCTGCTTTTTCTCTCTCTCTCTCTCTCCCTCCCAAACTGCCTCCTTTTATAGTCTCCGCCCCCTCCTCCTTTCTCATGGGGGAGGGTGAGCCAGAAGTGAGCCTGGGGCCTTTGCAGCTCCAGAGGACTCTCTCACTGTAAGTCTTTGCCTGTGCCGGCTCTTTCCCTTCCCCACTACACTTGGCTAGGCAGGGCTGCGTACCACCTGCCACTCATTAATGTACCACAAGTGGTACGCATACCACAGGTTGAAAAGCCCTGCTCTAAAATATGCTTTCGCCGTGTCCCATACATTTTGGAGAGAGGTTTCTTCTTTCTTATTTATTTTAAAGAAAAATTCCATTTCTTTTGTTGCTAATTGTAAAAATTCTTTCTCTTTCAATATGGATTTATTTAATGACCATCTTAATTGTTTCTTGGTTCCTTTCCAAATCATTTTAAGTGGATTATGGTCTGCCCAAATATTAGGTTCTATTTCGACCTCTTGTATTATAGTCTTCAAATTTTGAGACATCCATATCATATCAATTCTTGACCATGATTGATGGCGATTTGAGTAGAATGTATACTATAACTTTTCCGGATTCATCTCTCTCCAAACATCTTGTAGAAGCAATTCCTCTTTCATTTTTAAAAAAGTCTTTGGTAGAACATTTCCTCCTTTTTTCCCTTGTTTGTAACTTTTATAATCTTGTATTGTGTCAGCTACTACATTAAAGGCTCCTAATATGCAAAGATTTTGGTAATTTAAATCCACTAGTTTATCATGTAATTGTTGGTAAAACTGATCTTGTTTCTCATTGGGTGCATATATTGCCACCATCAATATTTGTTTTTGATTCCATGTAATTTCTACTATTAATACTCTCCCCTCTTCATCAGCGTAAATTTGTTTTGGGTTCAACTTTTCTTTTATATACAAAGCTATACCTCTTTTCTTTTGAATTGCCGAAGAAGCATAAAGTTTACCCAATTTAGATTGTTCTAAAATTCTAAGATGTCTCTTAATATGTGTCTCTTGAATACAAATTATATCCTTTTTTAGTTTTTGTAATCTAGTAAATATTTTTCTCCTTTTTGAAGGAGAGTTCAGACCATTTATGTTTATTGAAAAAATTCCAATCTCCTCCATAGCTTCAGTTATATCTAACCCTCAATCTTCTAGGCGAGGTTATCTGTCTCTGATCTTTCGGTCTTACATCTTCTTCTGTTTGGGTCTTTTTGGGTTCGTCCTCTTCCATCTGTTTAGATGTTCCAGCTAGTCATTTCCTCTTGCTTCTTAGGCTCCGATTCACCTCTTTCCAAAAAATCTCTATGATTATTAAAAAATTCCTCTGCTTGAAGTGGGGTGTTCAGTCTGTATCTTTTCGTGTCCCAAAAAATTAACACTCCTTCTGGAATCAACCATCTGAAATTAACTCCTTTATTGAACAATTTCTTTGTTAAAAATTGATATTCTCTTTGGGCTTCTCTTATCCTTCTAGGAATTTGCTTAAGAACTACAAGTTCTTTTTCTTCATATTTCAGTGGTTGATCTCTTATTGCTCTCAGGATGTCATCTCTTATGGATCTTTTAACAAATCTTACATGAATTTCCCTAGGAACTCTATTTTTTCTAGCATAGCTTGAATTGACTCTAAAAGCCTGATCTATCTCTTTTTCCATTTGATCCTTTTCTGTTCCGAGCAGCTCCGCCAATAGCTCACTAATCAGCTCCAACAGATTCTCATCTTTCTCTTCTATGACATTTTGAAATCTTAAAAAATATGATGACCTTTCCATCTCCACCACGGCCATGCTGTCTTCCAATTCTGTGTTTACTTGCGCCAATCTCTGATTCTCTCCTTGGAGGTATTCTAATTTCTGATCCACTTCCACCGACTTGTCTTCTATTTTTTGCATCCTTTGTTGGTTATCTATAATTGCCTGTTGGAAGGTTTCCATTTTTTGATCCATTTTTTGATCCATTTTAACGAGATCATTTTTCAGATCCTCAAAATTTTTGTCTGACTCCTTTTTATTTTTATCTGACTCCATTTTCATATCCATTTTCATCTCTGCGATTGCTTGTAATATCGCTTGGATATCTTTGGATTGGGGTTCCACCTTTTCTTGTTGTAGAAATGTAGTAATTGAATTTTGGGGGACAGGACTCGCTGATGATGAAGCAGGAGCGGAAGTTGCCTTTTTAGTCCCCTTCACCAAACTTGAAGTCGCCATCTTTGGGTTATTCTGCTATTTTATAATCCACCAGATGGCCCGATGGCCAATTGTAATCCACCAAAAGGCCTGATAGCCAATTGTAATCCCTTATCCTCCTATTGTTAGGAGGGGAAGCCAAACATACTTCAAAAAAAGAAAAAGAGAAAGAAAAAAAAATAGTTCCAAAGAAAAAATGTGGGGTAACAGGAAGCCCCCCTAATCTTAAAAAAAGGAAATAAAAAATTTACCCAGAGGCAAAACCCAAAAATCCCAAAAAACAAAAACAAAATAAAAATAAGGAATAAAAAAGCAATCCCAGATTGATAAAAATAGTAAAAAAGAAAACAGAAAAAAATCCAACACAAAAAGAGCAAGGATTAAAACTAAGACAGCAAAACACAGGCACAAAGGGAAAAAAAAAGGTGTAGTAAAATTTGTCCAATTTATAATCCAACTAGTCCAATTCTTGATATTCAATTCTTCTTAAAATAAGCGTTATACAGCCACAGACAGAAAGGGAAAGGAAAAAAAAAGTCTCTTTAGATAACTTGTAGCAAGAGATAGGAATGTCGGCATTCAGCCAAGTGTCTGGGCATTCAGCCAAAACTTTCACTCTAAACAAACCACAGCTGCCGAGAACAAAGGGAAAAAAAAACTAGCAACAAGTAACTTTCCCAGGCTTTAGACAGGGAGAAAAAAATAAAAAAAAAGCAAAATAGAAAGTTATTCAGAGTAGATGGAAAAAAGTGCTGAAGAAAAAAAAAAACCAGATTAAAACAAGAATGGCTTTCCCAATTAATTATTTCTTTTCTCTTAAAAAGCAAATATATTTCCTCGGCTTTAGACTTTTAAAGACTTTAAGGTAAATCAAATTGTTCTTCTTTTTGTTGTAAAAACTTAAACCGCCGCTTGTACGGGAGGGGGGGAAAGGAAAAAAAACCCTCCTTCCTCCCTTCAGGCTTCCCGGTTTAATTGAAGACAGACTGTTTAAAAGGTATTTAACGTCAACATCCACATTGCCGAAGTAAAGGAAGCAAAGTCTCACCCGGACCGGCTGCTTGCTGTCAAACTCCACTGTTTCTCCATCTCCGCAAAACAGCTGTTAATGGCGGAATGCATAAATGCGGTCCGCCTTTCTTCCATCGGTTCCAGGGGCTGCTTTGAGTTGTGTGAGCCGGCTACCGCCGGCCCGCGTTCCTCAAAGATTCACCCTTCAGTGGCCACCTCTCTGGGGTGGCATTCGGCCCAAACGGACCCACCAGCAGAAGAATATCGGACCTAAGGAGCGAGCGGTCGCCTCCCTAGGTCTAGCCTCAGCGACGTCCCGGAAATCAGTCCTGCACTTAAAACATCTTGCTTTCCCTCCATCCACCTCATGACACTCTGACTCCAAACATGCTCGACAAAAGTATTGACAATCATGTCTAAATTTGTGGTGATACGGTGTGTGGCACAGTTCACAGAATTAACATACACCCATGAACCCTTTGATGTTTTTTACCCCATAGTAATGATTGTCGTGTAGCAATATAAACACCAGCTTTTCTTGTTGTGGTCTTCCAGTGATAAAAAACCTCCACCACCACCCCATCATGGTAAAACAAAATCTTTATAGTTATACCCCAGTACTCTTCAAATAAGTGTACTGTATCTGTGAAAAATCAACTCTGCACCCTGTAGAAATACTGAGCCTATTATGGAGCTCCCTGGCTCTAGTAACAATTTCTTGGTTAGTACCATTATATAACAAATACAACAGGTTGCCTGCAAAACACAGAAATAATCCCTCCACTTTTCTTCTTCAAAACCTTACTGAATAGCACTTTGCCTAATTTCCTAAGTCTGCCCCCCCCCTCCTGGTTCTTCACAATAGTGACTGTTAGTTCTAAAGAGTTCCTCCATAATATCTCCACATTGCTTTGTAACAAACCTTCTACATGGCTAAGGAACTGATCGGCATTTAAGTCATCCAGACATCTCCTAAGACTAAAGAGAGGCCTGCTTAATTCCTCAGTATCCAACCGTAGTTGCACATAATCATTGGGTCTTATCTCCCTGGAAATATGGTTCAAAAGGTTCTGTATCTCATTATGAATAACATCTATAGCCTGTGTGAATGATCGAATATGCTCAATATTTACAAATCTGTAACATTTATATTACTCTATAGCTCTGCAATGTTGCAGTTCCCTCTGCCATGTTTGAATACTCTCCAGGTGCACATCAATTGGTTCTGGTGTGTTTATTGAGTCAGAGTCCTCTGAGTGTTTGTATACCTCTGCTGATTGGGCTTCTGACATATCATACTCTTCACTGGTAATGTCATCTTGGGTGTCTGTAGGAAGCCGTTCCTCATCACCCTTTTTTGACTTTTTACAAACAGGCTCTAGATAAATAAAGACATACCTAAGAGCTGCTATGGATTTAATGAGTACCTACATTCATATTTAGTAATCATTGTGTACTATAATTAACCTTGTATGTCGCAGGAAGTGGACAGCTGCGGCTCCATTTCCTGGCCCTGCTCCTCCTGTGCATCACATAACGTGGACGGTTGTGGTTCCATACTTTGTTGAGCTCGTTGTGAAACAGTAGGCATTGGAAATTCTGCGAACAGCTGAACACTCTCCCGTTCTGAAGGTACATAAACAAATAGTTGTTAGAATTCTTACTTATTATAGTACGAAGAACATATTGCACTGGGAGATCATTCGCTTTGTGGTGTTCCCTAAGATGAAAGAGACTGTGATTCTAGGCTTGGCTTGGCTTGACAAGTGGCGTCCCAATTGTCATGGTTCTGACAGATGAAACTCTTCAAAGAACTTTGAGGCATTGTTTACCTTAAATAATCTTTATTCGAGCAGCATAGCTTCAGCACGTACATAGTCAAAGCCAAAATCTGACTTCCCTTCCCTTCAGCACATAGATCAAAGCACAATTCCCTCTTACAACTAACAGTCATAAATCACATTCTCCAATTACTTTGAAATGCTGGCTTTCCGCCCAGTTCTTTATCCCGCCATGCCTTATCATCTCTTATTACAATATTGTATGTCTAACTAACTCCCATCACATTCCTCCCCCTCCCCCAGTATCATCTAATTCTAAGAGTAAAGCATATGAAAGAAAAAGGTTGCATCTCCATATGTTGTCAAAGCAAGAACATCCAATGTTAGCAGTGTTGACATCCGGCCCCCCTTACAAAAAGGACAGATCCTGTAGCGTAAACAAAAGCATATGTTAGGGACTGTCTCTCAGTTTGTTAGGGTGTTTCTTATAGAACCTTTTGATGAGTCTGTCGGCTTTCACATCGCTAGATTTCACCCAAGTGGCTTCAGATAGCGAGTATCCCTTCCATTGTACTAGGTACTGCAATTTCCCTTTAAAAATTCTAGAATCAAGAATATGCTTTACTTCATAGTGAGTTTGACCCGCCACTACGAGGGGTCCAGGTGCCTTCTTAGGGGGAGGTCTTAAAGTGGATTCTCGCAAAGGTTTCAACAAGCTGCAATGGAAGACAGGGTGAATTCTTCCTAAAAGCCTAGGGAGTTTTAATTCTATTGTGACCGGGTTGATGATTCTTACGATGGGGAAAGGCCCCAAGAATTTCGGTCCTAATTTCTTACTAGGTAATTTAAGGCGTAAATATTTAGTCGACAGATAAACCTTTTCCCCAACTTGGAATGTTCTTTGAGGGGCTCTCTTTTTATCTGCCTGCTTTTTATAAGTCTCGGAAGTCTTTTTTAAAGCAGCTTTCATGGCTTTCCAAACCTCTTCCCACCCCCTCACCCATTGATCAAGTGTCTGAGAAGCGGAGGGCGCTTGAGGGTATTCAGGTATTGGGCTGAACTATTTTCCTGTAGCTACTCTGAAAGGCGTGAAGCCAGTGCTGCTGTGAATAGAGTTATTGTAAGCCACCTCTGCAAAAGGGAGGAGGTCGGTCCAGTTGGTTTGTTGGTAGGAAATATAACATCTGAGATATTGCTCCACCATCTTGTTAGCGGCTTCCGCGGCCCCGTTAGTAGACGGGTGAAAAGCAGATGATAGACCTTGAGATGATCCAATTAATTTAAGAAAGCTCCTCCAAAACTTAGCTGTGAACTGCACCCCCCTGTCCGAAATTATTCGTTTAGGGGCTCCATGCAGCCGGTAGATATGTTTCAAGAACAGTTTAGTCAGTCGTTGGGCAGACGGGAGTCCTTTGCAGGTGATGAAGTGAGCCTGCTTTGAAAATAGGTCTATCACAGTCCAGATGACTGTATTTCCTCTACTTTCAGGGAGGTCTACTATAAAGTCCATAGCGATTTCTTCCCATGGTTGAGAAGGGTCTGCCACCGGCCGCAGTAACCCAGGGGGTTTCCCTGGAATTCTTTTCATGGTGGCACATACAGTACAACTCCTGACATAATTTTCCACATCCCGTTTTAACCCCGGCCACCAGAACTGCCGGCGGATGAGATGTAGAGTTTTTAAATATCCAAAGTGTCCAGCCTGTTTTACGTCATGGCTGTGTTTAAGAGCGTTAAGATGGAGGGCTTCTGGCAAGTACAATTCCCCCCCCTTCCAGCCAAACCATCCCTGCATGTTAGGGAGGTTTGATTGTCCTTGAACCATTGATTGGTGAGGAGCTCTTGTTTTATTTTCTTTGCCCCAGGATCATCAGGATTAGGGACCCTGCAAGGCGTGAGTTGAGCAGTAGTTTGTGGATTGGAGATAATTGCCTCATTAATCTCTTTGCGCTGGCTTTTGTACTGGGGCAGTCTGGATAGAGCATCAGCTAGGAAGTTTTTCCCTCCCAGAATGTACTTTAGAGTGAAGTTAAAACGATTAAAGTATTGTGCCCAGTGCACCTGTTTCGGGGACAATTTGTGGGGAGTTTTCAGTGCTTGTAGATTTTTGTGATCTGTCCATACTTCAAAAGGCACCTTGCTCCCTTCTAGATAGTGTCTCCAGTTTAATAGAGTCCATCTGATTGCAAAAGCCTCCTTTTCCCAGATCGCCCACCTCCTTTCACTCTCAGTAAATTTTTTTGAGGTGTAGGCGCAGGGTTGCAAGGCCCCACTTTGGTTCTTTTGCAGTAATACAGCTCCTACGGCCATGTCGCTGGTGTTGGCTTGAATTACAAAGGGCTCCCCTGGGCAGGGGTGCTTTAGGACCGGCTCAACAGCAAATATTCTTTTTAGATTCTGAAAAGTGGTTTAACAGCCATAGTCCATGCTAGTGGTTGGCCCGGTCACAGTTTCCCTCCTCCTTTGCCTGTTTTGAGTAGTTCTGTAAGGGGTAGGGCAATCTCAGCAAAGGAGGGGATGAATTGACGGTAGAAGTTGGCAAAACCTAGGAAGCTCTGGAGCTGTTTGCGAGTCTTTTGGAGCTGCCATTCAATTACGGCTTTCACTTTGGCTGGGTCCATTTCAATGCCCTCGTTGGAAATTCTATAGCCAAGATAATCTAATCGGGTCTGGTGAAATTCACATTTTGACAGTTTGACATAAAGCTTGGCATTCAATAGTTTCTTTAACACTTCTCTCACCAGCTTTATATGATCAGTCATATTCATGCTGTATATCAGGATATCATCAAGATACACCAGAACCCCTTTGTATAAATGATCATGTAGGACCTCATTAATCAACTGCATGAATACGGCTGGGCCCTTTTTTTTTTTTTTTACCTTAAAGAATCTTTATTTGAGCAGCATAGCTTCGGCACGTACATAGTCGAAGCCAAAATCTGACTTCCCCTCCCTTCAGCACATAGATCAAAGCACAATTCCCTCCTACAACTAACAGTCATAAATCACATTCTCCAATTAGTTTGAAATGCTGGCTTTCTGCCCAGTTCTTTATCCCACCATGCCTTATCATCTCTTATTACAATATTGTATGTCTAACTAACTCCCATCACATTCCTCCCCCTCCCCCAGTATCATCTAATTCTAAGAGTAAAGCATAAGAAAGAAAAAGGCTGCATCTCCATATGTTGTCAAAGCAAGAACATCCAATGTTAGCAGCGTTGACACCAATATTTGGTGGGACAATGGTGTGCGAACTCTGAGATTAACCACGGGACCTCTCCCACCAACCGACCTCAGTGAGATAAAGGGGGCTGCTGCCATTGCAGCTCAGGGGGACCCTATCGAGACATTAAAGGTTGCCGTGGAACGATTGCCAGGGATCCAACTTATCCCCAGTGAGTATCGTGATTTGGCAGAAGTTTTTAGTGAAAAGGAATGTGACACCCTTCCCCCTCATTGGGCTACCAACTGCGCAATTGAAATACTGCCAGGAGCCAAGCTCCCAAAGCCAAAAATGTACTCTATGATGCCTAGGGAGATGGAGGAACTGCAGGACTATATTGACAAAAATCTGGCAAGAGGTTTCATCCAGCCAGCAAAATCGTGCGTGGCTGCCCCAGTGTTGTTTAAAGAGAAGAAAGATGGGTCTTTGAGGCTCTGCATGGATTTTAAGGGGTTAAACTCTGTCAGTGTAGAAAATATGTACCCCCTCCCCCTGATGAAAGACATGTTAGCCCACCTGGCCAAAGGCAAAATTTTCACGAAACTGGACTTGAGGGAAGCCTATTACCGAGTGCGAATTAGGGAGGGGGATGAATGGAAGACAGCTTTCAATTGCCCCTTAGGGAGTTTCCAATTCAAAGTGATGCCTTTCAGACTCCAAGGGGCTCCTGCTGTGTTTATGCAACTGATAAATCAAGTGCTGCATGATCACCTATACAACAGGGTTTTGGTTTACCTTGACAATATCCTCATCTATACTGAAACCATGGAGGAACACGTCAAGTTAGTTCGGGAGGTGCTCAAGAAACTGTTGAAAGCTAGTCTCTATGCCAAACTTTCTAAATGCGAGTTTTATCAGATGCACCTCGACTACTTGGGCTACGGAATCTCTAGTGAGGGAGTGGAAATGGACCCTGCCAAAGTCAGAGCTGTGCTGGAATGGCAGCCTCCATGGACCCGCAAGCAACTTCAAAGCTTTTGGGGGTTTGCAAATTTCTATTAGCAATTCATCCCCTCCTTTGCAAAAATCGCCATGCCTATTACTGAATTATTAAAAACTGGAAAAGGTGGGGGAAAGCTGTCAGTGTGTAAGATTTATGAATTGGAATAGCCATAGCAACAAACCAGCCAATAGGAACTGTTTTTTAACTGAGACACAGGATTTGCTGAGAGAGGCATGTGAGCCAGCCTAGGTCTAGGCGTCGTTTAGTCTCTCTCTCTGTGTGTTCCGATCTCCATGGTTAGTTGTTGTTGTTTTTCTACCACGTTGCCAAGAACTGCATGGAAACTCTATGTATCATATTTAAATACAGTAGTGGCCAAAATTGTGGAAACCTTTTGGGAAAAGTGTGCAGTAGAAATGGCACCTTTGGTTAAGTTTCCACCAATTTTTCTTCTAATTTCTTTATAACTGTAGCCTTGTTCACTTAATAATACTATTTTACACCGCTTTCTGGGCAACCAGTCAACTCTTTGCACCATTACTTTAATTTTATTACGTTTTACAAGCTCACTAAATGAAAGAGAAAAAAAACCCAACCAACTTGATAGCGATCACATAACACACTGACAAATGTCCTCCTCTCAGCTTCAATACATGACATCAATAACTGAATCCTACTGTGATCTGATTGGCTCATTGCCAAAACAAGATGACACCTGATTGGCTCTCTAAACACTCATGCTCATTGGCTAAAATCAGATGAAGGAAAACTACCTGATATCAACCTAAGGAAGTTGTGCTTCCTTTTTCTGGTTATTTGGCTATAACTTTTCATAGACTACAGTACAGATAATTGAACAAACTTTGTTGCATTACATTCTTGATTAAATTATCTTTCCATTGATATATAATTTTATGGTACTACTCCAAAAAAAAGTGGTGTTATGAGCCATCAAACCTCAAAAATGCACTTTTCCCAAAAGGTTTCCACAATTTTGGCCACTACTGTATTGTGAAGATAAAAAAGTTTTTCTATACTATGCCTCCTGCTCAGTTTTTTGTATGTGTGCTTAATTTGGGGGCTTATTTTGCGCTGGGTGAGCTGTAAACTCTAACAGGTTATGGGCCCAGACCTCACCCAGACAGCCCTTGCACATAGTACAGGAAAGTCCAGATTGAAGAAAAAGGATTGAGGCTCAACATGGAGCTGTAACATAAGATGAGGGACTGCCTGAGTTAAAAAAGAAAAAGGCAGAGGCTCAGCTGAAGGTTTGCAGGAGAGCTCTTTGCCTCGATTGGGACAAAAGAATTATCTTATTTGGGCTGCAAAAATGGAATGCTTCCTGAAGGCTAAGGAGCTCTGGGATATCGTGATTAATCCACCCCAGGGGCCATTAGCAGCTGCAGATCAACGGCGGCATGAATAAGGCACTGGTGTACATCATTTTAACTGTGGAAGATGAACAATTCTTAAATGTAGCTGTCTTAAAAACTGCAAAAGAGGTTTGGCGGAAGCTGAGAAGTGTGCATGTGAGTGCGTCGGCATGCAATATAGTGCAATTATCGAGGCAATTGTACAGAGCCCAGCTGCTGCCACAAGAGGGCGTAAAAGAGCATTTGCTCCACATGCAGAAACTATCTGTTGAATTAGAACAGCGTGGAATGCAGATTCCTGAATCTCAGAAGGTGCTGTTGGTATTAAATAGTCTTGATGAAACGTGGGCCATCGTTTCAGCCGTTTTTGAATGTAGACCAGAACAGGAATTACGTATGGAAATGCTTAAAGCCTGTTTGATTTCAGAGGAGCAGAAACGCCATTTTAGAAGAAGCCATGAGCAGAAATTCCTGAGGTGGGAGTCCAAGGAACAGAGAGAGCAACAGAGAGAGCAGAGCAGCAGACTGCCTGTCTGCAGAGATCGGATTACATCTCAGCAGAGAATTCCCAAGAGGAAAGAACAGGAGAAAAAGAAATGCTTTATCTGTGGGGCTGAAACTCATTTCAAGAAAGACTGTTTACAAGGAAGAAAACCAGCAAATGGACAGGCTGCTGTTGCAAACGTTAGCTATTGTAATAGTAGAGACAAATGGTTAATAGATAGTGGGGCTAGTCAAACAATTGTTAATAATTCTAAGTTGTTTTCCAGATTGGATCCAGGTCGGGGAGATGCAGTAGCCTTAGCAAATGGAAAAAAGGCAAAAGTCATGGGGAAAGGTAGTGTGCTGATTCCATGTCTGGAAATGTTTAATAATGTATTATGTGTTCCTGAAATGGAGCATAATTTACTAAGTGTCTCCAGTCTTGACAAACAAGGGTTTGAGATCAAATTTGTAGATGGGAAATGTCTCATAAAAATAAATGGGAGTGTATGTGCACAGGGCATAAAACAGGATAATCTTTATGTGTTGCAGGCACAAAAGGTTAAATGTGCCCAAACATTTGGTAATGTGGCACAACATGATTCATGCATTCATCTCTTGCACAGAAAGCTTGGCCATGCCAGCTTCAGAGTGTTGCATAGGATGCCAGAGTGTGCAGAGGGGTTAACGTTAAAAGGGTGTAAGGCATACTTAGACTGTGCAGTATGTAAATAATTGAAATCCAAGGTGTTCCCAGTGAGCAAGAAGAGCACAAGGCAGACAACAAGGGTTCTAGAGCTGGTACATGCAGATTTGGTTGGCCCAATGCAAGCCAGCTTGGGAGGAGCAAGGTATGTGCTGGTCATTGTAGATGAGTACAGCAGGTTTGGGTTCTGCAATTTGCTAAAAAGCAAAACAGAGGTGCTGCAGAAGTTCAAGCAATGGGTGAGCTTCGCAGAAAGAAGATATGGGCAACAGATATGCCAGCTGCAAACTGACAGGGGTTCAGAATTCATGTCAACAAACTTTCAACAGTGGTTGGGGCAGCTAGGAATAAGACATAGACGCACAAATCCATACACAGCAGCTGAGAATGGTGTAGCTGAAAGACGGAATGGAGTCTTGCAGACCATGAAAGATTCACTGCTGGAGGATTCTGGTCTGAGCGGTCATATTGGGGCAAAGTCATGTTGACTGCCAATTATTTAGTCAATAGGCTGTGGAGTTCCTCTATCAATGATACTCCATATGCTGTGCTATATGGGAGAAAGCCATCTCTGGCACATTTAAGGGTGTTTGGAAGCAATGCATGGGTGCATATTTCAAAGGCAATCAGGAGAAAAGGGCAACCAAAGGCTAGAAAACTCAGATTTATGGGCTATGAGCCTGGCTCAAAGAGCTATCGCTTTAGCGATGGAAGCAGAAGTATAGTCATTTCCAGGTCTGCTAGCTTTGCAGAACAAAATTGGGACAGAATTGATGCCAATTCTGGAGATGATCCACTTAGTGATGGTGACTCACTTAATGACAGTGTCGGCATTCAGGGAGGAGAAGCTGAAAAAGAGCAAGAAAAGTCAGAAGAAGATGTTGACTCTAATGTAAAGCAGGAAAGGGTTAACAGTCAAGAGCAGTCAATCCCACGCAGGTCAGAGCAATGGAACAAAGGGATTCCACCTGATAGATATTCAGTAGGGAAAGTAAAGGTGTGTAATGTGTGGTATGAGCCAAGAAACTATCAGGAAGTATTGGCACTACCCAAAGTGGAGCAAGAAAAGTGGAAAGAGGCCATGGACAAAGAAATGAACTCCATGGATGAACATAAAGTGTTTACCTCTATGGCTTTGCCACAAGGCTACAAAGCTGTAGGATGTAAATGGGTATACAAAAAGAAAGTGTTACCAAACAATGAAGTCCAATATAAGGCAAGATTAGTGGCACAGAGGTTTTCGCAGAAGAAAAATGTGCACTATGATGAGGTGTTTGCACCAACGGTAAAAAGTGAAACTATAAGGTTGGCACTAGCATTGGCAACAGCACGTGGTCATAAAATTTGGCACTTTGATATAACCACAGCATTCCTCAATGCAGAGTTGGAGGAAGAAATTTACATGGTTCAAGCACCAGGGTATGAAAGTAAAAAGCCTGGCACTGTATATAAACTGAACAAGGCCATTTACGGGCTGAAGCAGTCAGCCAGAAACTGGAACATCTGTTTAGATGTGGCATTGAAGGGTCTTGGGTTCAAGAGTTGTAAGGCTGATGGTTGCATATATACTGCAAGATTCCACGGTGGGGATTGCCAATTATTAGCATTTTTGGATGATCTTTGCTTCATTGCAAAGGATCTAGCACAGGTGAAGGGATTTGCTAATCAATTGGAGAAAAGGTTTGAGTTGAAAAGTGTGGGTGAAATACAAAACTATCTTGGTGTAGAGACACAAAAAAACTAAGAAAGGTGGCTATGTTCTCAGTCAAAGAAGGAAAATTGAACAGCTGTTGGAGAGATACAATATGAGGGATTGTAATTCTGCTCCAACACCTATGAGCATAGATTTTCACAACACTTTAGGTGAGGACAAAAGTGAAGCCTGTGATCAGGAGATATATCAGTCAGCAATAGGAAGTCTGTTATATCTGTCACAGTGGTCCAGACCAGACATAGCTTGTGCAGTAAGATCTTAAGTCGCTTTACTGCTGCACCAACACAGTTGCATTGGATGGGTGTGAAAAGAATTCTATGGTATTTAAAGGGAACTGTGAATTTGGGTCTTGAAATACAAGTCTCTGAAGAGTTAAAGTTAAAATGTTATGTTGACAGTGATTATGCCAATGATGTGCAAACCAGAAAGTCCAAGTCTGGGTTTGTGGTTTTATTTGGAGGGACTTTAATTGGATGGAAGTCCAGAAAACAAACAACTGTAGCTATTTCTACTGAGGAGGCAGAATTTATTTCTCTGTCTGAACTTTGTTCAGAAGTAACCTGGTATGTACAGCTGTTAAATGATTTAAATATAGAAGTTAAAGAAGCTGTAACAGTATTTGAAGATAATGCTGCTTGCATTAAAATGGCAACAGGTGACAAAGTGAAAAGTAGAAGCAAGCATGTCGACATTAAGTATTGTAATGTCAGAGAAGCCATCAAAAGTAAACTAATTTGCTTGCTTCACTGTTCTTCAGATGACAATCTGGCAGATGTAATGACCAAGCCATTGGGTGGAGTGTACCATGGGAAGAGTATTAGGTTATTTGGTTTTATGTCTATTCCAGTCATAAAGGGAGGAGTGTCAGTGTGTAAGATTTATGAACTGGAATAGCCATAGCAACGAACCAGCCAATAGGAACTGTTTTTTAACTGAGACACAGGATTTGCTGAGAGAGGCATGTGAGCCAGCCTAGGTCTGGGCGTGGTTTAGTCTCTCTCTGTGTGTGTGTTCCGATCTCCATGGTTAGTTGTTGTTTTACTACCACATTGCCAAGAACTGCATGGAAACTGTATGTATGTATCATATTTAAATATTGTGAAGATAAAAAAGTTTTTCTATACTATGCCTCCTGCTCAGTTTTTTGTACGTGTGCTTAATTATGGGGCTTATTTTGCACTGGGTGAGCTGTAAACTCTAACAAAAGCCCCGACCTTGTCAGCCTTTACAATGGACTATAGAATGCCAGGCGGCATTTGAGCAGTTAAAGAGACTATTTGCAGCAGAACCAGTTCTTAAACACCCTGACCCTGAAGAACCTTTCATCATCCAAGCCGATGCCAGTGATGTTGCTGTGGGTGTGGTCCTCCTACAGAAAAACTTTAGGGGGGATCAACCCTGCGCCTACACTTCACGAAAAGTTTCAGAAACAGAGAGACAATGGGCTGTTTGGGAGAAGGAGGCTTTTGCGGTGAGATGGGCTTTACTAACTTGGCACCATTTCTTGGAAGTATGGACTGATCATAAAAATTTAGAGGCACTGAAAACCCCTCGAAAGTTATCTCCTAAGCAACTTAGGTGGGCACAGTACTTCAACCTTTTAATTTCACTCTCAAATACCTCCCTGGGGGAAGAACTTTCTGGGAGATGCTCTGTCTAGAATGCCCCAATATAAGAGCCACCGAGAGGACGTCATTAATTCCATCATTCCTCTGCCCCAGTCAGCCTCTCAGGTAATCACAAGAGGTCAAATGCACCCATCCTGGGTGCTCAGCTCCCAACTCTCTGGTTGTTTGGTGCCATGGTGCACCGACCCTGCTTCATTCTGGGTGCTCTGGAGTGGTAACTGCCCGACTCTGTGCTGCTGCTCCGGGTGCTCACCCAACAAAGCAACGCCAATGCTCGTGAGGTCTTTCACCTTCCCATTGCTCGTTGGGCACTCTGTCAGCTTCCTGCCACTCATCTCTCTCATTTCTTGCCCTTTTTTCTCCTTTTCTCTTCTCCTGTCTTCCTTCTCCCTCTCCTTTTGCTTTGTCTTCCTTTCTTCCCCTCCTTCTACAGTATACTTAGTTGGATATCTTTTTCTCCCTGCGATGCAGCTCTGCCTTCACCATTGGTGGCATCTTGGAGGACTTGACATTGCCAAATGCGGATGCTGCCTCTGTACCTTCTCCACAACAAGAATTAGCCCCCCCTTCCCTGCCTTTCCTTCCTCTAAGGTGCTGCTGCACATCAGGAAAAAATAGTGTTGATGAGAAGGCAAGATTGGAAATGGATTCCTGGGATTGGATTCATCTTCTCTCTCTGACCCCCTATCAATAACGTGTCACTCCTGTGCCTTCCTTGTCTCCCATTAATTAATTAATTACTTTATTGATTAGCCCATGGGCCATATCAAGGTGCAGAGTTCCAAACACACGTTATACTAAAATGCAGTAAAAACAATTTAAAATGGAATTGGGATAAAATACATTTTAAAAATGAAATTAGAATCAAATACAGCAATTCAATATGTAGATAGATAAAATATCATAAAATTATATTTCACTATCACCCCTACAATCTACCCCAATCAGTCTCACATATGCCGATCTCAGCCGAACCATTTTGCTCAATTACTGTGCTGTGTCAAATGTAATTTTCAAATTCTGGCCACACATAAGGTAAGTTATTTTGATATGGGGATCCCAATGGGTCATTCATTTAGTGTATAGGCCAAGGTACCTGTCTCTCACCTTCTTATACAGGCAGCAGTCAAATAGGATGTGAGCCAGGTCCTCAACCTCTGCTGCTCCGCAGATGCAGAGACGACCATTATAGGGTATAGAGTGGAATCTCCCATATCTGACCATTGTGTCAAGCTGTTCAAATCTCGCTCGCGTGAATATTTCCCTAAGATGTTTTGGCAGTTGTAACTTCAAATAGCTGTCTGCTTGAAAAGTGCATTTGTATTTGCTCAGCCATTTCATGTTACCCACCTTACTAAGGATAGCTATGTCATTTTGTGCTTCAATATCCTTAATTCTTTGGGCAGCTCTTTTTTTAGATCATTCCCCTGTTACGCAAGAGACAGGAAGGCCACAGCTTCTTATAAATTTGTCAATTTAGCGAACCAGGAAGTTTGTGATTGTAATTTTATCTCTAGTAGGCATAACTTGGGGAGTCTATCACTCTCCATTTCATTAATTTTATGCCAGTAATTATATGTTCTGATTTTGGATAGAGCATGAATTCCCAGTTTAGCTCTAACTGCTGCAGCAGATGTTCTTAGATCTACGCCCAAAATACATCTTAGGTGCTGGGACTGTGTTTGTTCTAGTGTTGTAATTGAGTATATGCCCCAAACTTCTGCTCCATACAAGAGCAGAGGAGTAACTTTAGCTTTATATACTCTGATTAATGGGACAAGGGACCCTGGATAACTATGATTCTTTAATTTAAGCAGTAGATTCAAATGAGCCTTTGCTCTGTGCTCTGTTGATGATGGCAAGCCCAAGATCCAGTCTTGGAAAACGTTATGCCTAAGTATACAAAGGTGTTAAACTGTTCAATTGGTTCACCATCTAATTGCCATCTATGTCTCTCATGATGTTTTCCAAACACCATGATTTTTTATTTAGATTTACTGGTGGTTAGGGAGTTGTCCTGGCAATAGGAGCTATACCTTCTTAATAGCCTGTGTAATCCTACTTGTGAATACGATAATAGGATCATATCGTTGGCATAGAGCAAGCTGTTACAGTATGTGTTTAGGCTCATCGGTATATGTACAATGGGATCCTTCATTAACCCTGGCAGGTCATTAATGTATAGATTAAATAATAATGGGGCCAGGATACACCCTTGTCTTACCCCTTTATTTGTGTGAATCCTGTTAGTCAGGACCCCATTAACCCCATACCGCACCTTCAAACAGGTACTTGTGTAAAGGGCTTTAATCAAAGCTAGCAGTCTAGGTTCTATTTTAAGAGATGTCAATTTACTCCATAGTACTTCTCTGTTTACAGTATCAAATGCTGTTGTAAGGTCTATAAAAGCAGCAAACGGGTCTCCTCTTATAAGCATATTTGGCAATTAGTTGGTTCAGGACAAAGCAGTTATCGATGGTAGATCGGTTTTGTCTAAAACCTGCTTGTTCTTCCATGAGGATATGATTTTCCTCTACCCAGATTTCAATTCTATTCAAAAGGAACCTAGCATATATTTTTGCTACAAGG
Source organism: Azemiops feae (assembly GCA_023970755.1). Classification (NCBI taxonomy): domain Eukaryota; kingdom Metazoa; phylum Chordata; class Lepidosauria; order Squamata; family Viperidae; genus Azemiops; species Azemiops feae. The sequence continues at coordinate 79,332 of JALGBA010002696.1, read as the reverse complement.
TCAATAAGACTAATGGGCCTATAATTACTAGGAACCTTTTTATTCCCTTTTTTTATATATGGGGACAACTATTGCCATCTTCCACCCATCTGGTATATGGCAGGTGTTATTTATATGTGTAAAAAGACCTGCCAGTACTGGACCCCACCAGTTGGGGAATTTCTTAAATAATTCTGCTGGTAAAAAATCCTCACCTGGGGCTTTATTGCTCTTTAGGCTTTTAATGATGGATTGTATCTCTTTTACTGAGACTGGAGGCCAAAGGGGCAGAGTTCTAGTGTTTAGTAAGTCACTGCTTAAAGATGGTTTCTCTATAGGTTCCGTAGAAGCAAACAGACATTGATAATAATTCTCCCAGTCCTCAGCCGGGATTGGTATATCAAATGCAAATCTCCGTTCCTTTAGGACTCCTGCTACAGAGTGCCAAAATATTACTGAGTTATAACTTTTGGCAGCCAGCTCGAGTTCTGACCAGATTGAAATGGCAAACCTTTTTCTTTAATTTTATGAATGTTTTATATTCTCTTCTTATATGCAGCATCTCAGCTTGTTTATGAGCAATAGGACTCCTCTGAGCGAGTCTCATGGCTGCCTTCAGTTTCTTTTTCAACGACCGGCATTCGAAATCAAACCAGCAAGACCTACACGCACGACAACTTTTAGCAGGGGGTTTAGTTATTAGATATTTCTTCAGCATATTACAAAGATTAAAAAATGCTTTGGAGACTGATAGCCAGTCGGTAGTAGACGACTGGATTGTTCTAGCCCAGTTAATGGCGTTCTCTGTTTTAAGACTGTCTGATATTGCCTTTGTATCAACTTTAGCCCAGATTAACCTTTTATTTTGGGTCACCTCTAAGTTTTTAGTGAGCCATCTGTCGGCCATATTATATGATCTTAAGTCTGAGCAACCTCGTAATGTTACACTCACAGGCTGATGGTCACTTTTATCGCCTAAATGTACGGTAACCTCTGAAAAGAGGTCAACTTTATCTCTTGATACACAGAAGAGATCTAGCACACTGCTTGAATGGACTGAGTGGTATATGTAGGGGTATATATAGTTATTATCTTTACCTCCCAAGATTTGGAGATTACCTTTAAAAATCAAAGAAAGTAGGAACAGCCCGGCAGTATTACTTTTGTTGTCTCTAGAAAGCCACTGTGGATGATTATCAAGAAAATCCTTTGGGAATCCTTTCTTTTGAGCAAACTTATGCAAGGATGGACCTAATTTAGCATTAAAATCTCCCAACAATATAATTATGGATTGGGGATACAGTACACATATATCATCCAGAATGACTTCTAAACATGTCCAATAGTCAGAGTTAAAATACAAGGATGTGTTTGGAGGAATGTATACATTTACCAATATTAATTCAAACTCCTCATATCTAAATTTCACAGCTAAAAAATTCAAAAACTTATCTTCATTATATGGTTTCTCCCCCTGCCATTGCAATTCTTGCTTAATAAAAATACATAGACCACCAGAGGGTCGCCCTTTGTTCTTTGTTTTTCGGGCGGGGGAAGCCCATCCCTGAAAACCTGGAAGTTGTACTAATTCATCCTCTTCTCTTAGCCAGGTTTCCTGAATGGCTATTACATCAAATTTAGATAAGAAACTCACTAGTCCACTGTCAACCACTTCTTTCCAGCCAGCTATGTTCCAAGTCACAATTTGTATAGGAGTCCCGAAAGCAGGATATTCTGACTGGGTTGGTTGAATAGGGAGTAAAGAAACCGGATGTCAACTTGTTTTTGGAGCTGGATCAATGTTGACTAAACACAGTTATTGTGAAATTCAATATTCCTCCTTGTAAGTTGTAATTGTTGCTCTTCTTTATCTTGATTACTGATATTCCCTTGATTTTGATCTAAGACTGGCATTTCTACTGATGTACAAGGGTTCCAATCCTCCTTCTCATTATCTAGTTGTCGTACTGAATCATTAATTTGGACCTTGATAAAGAATGTCTGACGCTTAGGAACCAGATTAACCGGGCTTACTTGCTTTACCGTAACCGAGGGGACAAACGCCCACCTGAGGACTATTACCGCCTGAAGCGGGAGTATAAAGGGCTAATCGTTAAGAAAAAGAGGGCTAAAGAGAGAGAGAAGTGGGATTTACTTCTCTTCTCTGTCCAGCAGAAGAATACCCGACTATTCTGGCAAATTGTTGCCAGCTCTCTCTCTGGTTACCAAGAACTCCCTCTCTGCTGTATTTCTAACAGAGATTGGGAAAACCATTTTTTGTCAATTTTTCAGGCTTCAATAATTTCATCCAAGCTTGGATCACAACTGCCTCTTGCAATTCCTATATGGCAACCCGTGACTCATGCTGAAATTGCTGAGCTTATCTCTGAACTTAAGTCAGGCAAAGCCCCTGGCCCCGATGCTATACCCCCCATTTTGCTAAAATCTAATCCCGAGTGGTGGATTCCTCTTCTGGCAACACTTTTCACCCATATTAATTCCTCCGGTAGGATTCCTATTTCTTGGAGCCTAGCAATTATTATTCCAGTTTTTAAACGAGGAAACAGGAACAACCCTGCCGATTATCGCCCTATAAGCCTGCTTTCCATCATTGGAAAATTGTATGCTAAATATCTTCAACGTAGACTCCTCATTTGGGTCGAGGAGTCTAACATCATTGGTGCAGAGCAGATTGGGTTTAAAGCGGGCTGTGCCACATTGGACCACTGTTTTGTTCTAGCACACCTGGTTGACAAATACGCTATTACACCAGGTGGTAAACTTTTTACTGCTTTCATTGATTTAAAGGCAGCGTTTGATTCAGTCCCTAGGGAACTGTTGTGGTCAAAATTGTATAAAAGTTCTATTGACAGACGTCTTTTGTTCCTAATCAGATCTTTGTATAATCAGACCTCTAGCCAGGTCAGGTGCGGCTTGCAGGGAGAACTTTCAAATCCTATCCCGATTGAGAGCGGAGTTAGGCAGGGTTGTGTCCTGGCCCCTCTTCTGTTTAATTTATTCTTATCCGACCTGGCCCTTTACATTGAACGCATTGAGTCCCATGCCCCAAAGTTGTTAAATACGAAGATTCCGCTTCTTCTTTATGCTGATGATGCGGTCCTTCTTTCACAATCAAGGCTTGGTCTAAAAAGATTACTTTCTGCATTTGGGTCCTACTGTGCTGAGAACCATTTGTCTATTAATTATGACAAATCCAAAGTATTGGTGTTCTCCAGAGCCCGGAAATCATACAACTGGGCCATCAATGGTAATGTTGTTAGGCAGGTTCTCCATTTCAAGTATTTAGGTATTCAATTTCAGAATACTGGTGCTTGGACTAAACATCGAACCCAGGTGCTGAATTCGGCCTCCTGTAGCCATCAGCAGATTATAAGATTCTTTTTTACCCAAGGAGGCCAGTTTATTCCTTCTGCTCTGCGTATATATAAAGCCAAAACCCTGGCCCAAACTCTTTATGGAATTCCCATATGGGTACGAGGCTTCAAAGATTGTATTGAAAGAACCCAGGCTGTTTTTTTTTAGGAAACTTCTGGGTCTTCCTCCCTGTGTTGGATTTGCTTCAATCTACCTGGAACTGGGCATTCGTTCAGTCGAATGCATGGCGTGGATTAACACCTTCAAATGGTGGTTTCGGGTGCTCTTTTCGGCAGTCCCTGGTAGCTACCTTTCCCTGGTGTTTGCTGACTCTCATACCTCTCGTTGGGAGAGGGAACTAACGAAGAAACTCCACTTGCTAGGTTTTACGGGGGATGCTCTGGGAGATTATGGTCTCAAGGACGCCCAGTTTAGGGTAGTCCAACGGTTTGTGGACATAGATTTACAATATTTAAGAGCCAGAGCCAACAAAACCTGCTCCCCTTTGATCTTTAGCCATTCTAATAATTACGGATTGAGGATGGCTTCATATTTCTATACTCTAACCATCCCCAAGTATAGAAGAGTTTTTTCCCTGGCTCGTTTCAATGTCTTGCCCTCAGCACTACTCGATGGGCGATTTAAGAGGCTCCTGTTTAGTGAGCAACTATGCCCCTGTGATAGGGCCGAAGTTGAAACTGTGGAGCATGTCTTATCATACTGCCCTATGTATAACACAGCCAGAATTAAACTATTCTCTCTCCTTGGAATTGATCCCTCTGGTTCTAATGTTAGTAATCCAGTTTTATATTGTCTAGGGGATGGCTCCTCCTATATTACTTCTCAGGTTTCTAAATTTCTTTTAAGAGCTGTAACTACCAGAGGAGAACGTTGTAATTCCTCCTTAGCCAAGGCTTCTGGTGTTTAATTGTTTGTGATATTTTTCTGTGTTTTCTTTTGTTGCACTTGTATTTTGGTCTGCGACCGCAAAATAAACAATTATTATTAATTTGGACCTGTACTGTTATGTCCTTTTCCTTTACTTTTTGCTTTGGACTGACCCGCCTTCTCTTTTTATTTGTTGGGGATTTGGTGCTTTCAGAAACCGAACTTGATAAAAGTTCCACAGAAGAGCAGCTAGTGGAGAGCAGAGTGTTCAGACTTTCTGTTGCATTAGTTGTCGATTTCAACATTGAACTAATTATTCCAATTTTCTTTAAAATCAACTGTTAATCTCCTGGGCAAAGGGTGGCAAACTGATGGATTAATTCTTCTTCATCATCCATAAACTGTAACTGTCCATTAAGTAGATCTGAGTTCTCTTTTTTATTATCCTTATCTTGTTCTATCCTTGTTAATAGAGGGATTCTTTGCTTGGCCCTTAATGTTTTGGAATTTTCAAGGTTGGAGTCAGCCTCCCTCTCTAACTTGGCTCTCTGCCCAGACTTTAGCAGAGGCTGAATTTGGGTGGTATAACATACCTGTATTGGCCGAATACAGTATTTCCTTAGAAAGCTTTCACGCCTAAGCAACATTGATGGAAGAACAATCTGCCCAAAGGTTAACAATATTCTTTTACAACCATGTCTGCTGGGGAGCCATGAAATCTCTGTTAGTTCATTAGAATATACCCTGCAGTGTAAAAGTTGGGAAAGAGAATTCAGTATTACTTGTCTGTTATGCCATCTGCCCCTGTTCAGGGGAACATCCGCAATTTGGAGTAGTATCCTATGTCTCTGTAGAACCAGCCTCTCGTCCGTGTCTTCTCCATCTTGAGGCCCCCGGTCCATGTAAGCTGTCCATGAATTCAAAGTAAGTTTTGGAGCATGGGCTTTGCTATTTACTTCCTTATCCAATTTAGAGGTATAATTTCCCATTAGAGACTTTAATTCTTCAATCTTTTTATTTGCTTCCAAGAGTTGATCAAATATAGCAATAACTGTTTGTGCTGTCAAGAGGCAATTCTTGGCAACCAAGTCCAAGTCTCCCTTAATTATCCTTATTCTCCCCTCTGTCTCCTAATGGAGCCTCTATTTCCACAGACAGACAGTCATCCTCCTCCCAATCCAGTAAGGAGCAGGGCTTATTTAAAGTGGTTACAAGGGGCGAAGAGAAAAAAGAAGGAGACTTCCTTGCAGTATCCATTATCTGAAATAGGTTCTTTATCTTTGGTTGTTTGGGTGTTGTTGCTGCCATGTTGTGATTAGGGTTTCCTCCCGACTGTATATCCAATTTATGCCTCCTTTTAGACTTTCTTTTAGAGTCCCTTTTTGCTTTTACTGTTACCTTTTGTTTTGGCATCCTTGGGTGGTTTAAAGGATTTTAAAACATACTTCCACTTCATTGACAAATGCTTGAAGCTGATAAATTCCGGAACTCGTAGTCTAAAACCTAATCCTATCTAATCCTAAATTTAAAATCATAAAAATACAACTCCTAGTAAAAAAAATTCTAACTTTCCAAGTTAATAGTTAATTGTCATGGTTCCGATAGATGAGACCCTTCAAAAGAACTTCGAGGCATTGTTTTCCTTAAAGAATCTTTTTATTTGGGATACAAAGTATCGGCACTACATAGTTGAACCCAAAAACTAAATTCCCCTCCCCTGGATACAAAGTAACAAAGTACAATTCCCACCCCCAATAAACAGTCATAAAGCACATTCTCCAATTAGCTTAAAGCACGGGCTTTCTCCCCAGCTCTCCAGCCCGCCAAAACGTTATCAGCTCTGGACCCAGTTTGTCCTTGGGTTCCCAGGGCAGAGTTATTATTATGGCTAACTGAGCTCACATCCCAATCCCCCCTCCCTGCACCAACTAATTCTAAGAGCATGAAAAAGGGAATAGAGAAAATGGCTGCATTTTCATCTGTTGTCAAAGCAAGAACATCCGATGTTAGCAGCGTTGACATCCGGCCCCCCTTACAAAAAGGACAAATCCTGTAATGCAAACAAAATCATAAGTTAGGGGTTACCTCTCGGTTTATTAGGGTGTTTCTTATAGAATTTACTAATGAGTCTGTCAGCTTTTACATCACTAGATTTAACCCAGGTGGCCTCAGACAACGGATATCCTTTCCATTGCACTAAATACTGTAACTTTCCCTTAAAAAGTCTAGAATCAAGAATATGCTTCACTTCATAGTGAGTCTGTCCTGCTACTACGAGAGGTCCAGGTGCCTTCTTAGGGGGAGGTCGTAAGGTGGAATCCCAAAAAGGTTTCAGCAGGCTACAATGGAACACAGGGTGAATTTTCCCTAAGAGTCTGGGAAGCCTTAATTCTACTGTGACCGGGTTAATGATTCTTACGATGGGGAAGGGTCCTAAGTATTTCAGTCCTAACTTCTTACTAGGTAACTTAAGTCGTAAATACTTTGTGGACAAATAAACCTTTTCCCCAACTTGGAATGATCTTTGAGGAGCCCTCTTTTTATCTGCTTGCTTTTTATATGTCTCTGAAGCCTTTTTCAAAGCAATTTTTGTGGTTCTTCAGACCTCTTCCCACCCCTCCACCCACTGGTCAAGTGTTTGGGAAGTGGAGGGTTCCTGAGAATATTCGGGTATTGGGCTGAACTCTTTTCCTGTGGCCACTTTAAAAGGTGTGAAACCGGTGATGCTGTGAACAGAGTTATTGTAAGCCGCCTCTGCAAAAGGGAGGAGGTCAGTCCAGTTTGTCTGCTGATAATCCACATAGCATCTGAGATACTGCTTCACCATTGAGTTCGCAGATTCAGCCGCCCCATTGGTAGCCGGGTGAAAAGCCGACAACAGTCCTTGAGACGAGCCAATTAGCTTAAGAAAACCCCTCCAAAATTTGGCTGTAAACTGCACCCCCCGGTCTGAGATTATACGTTTTGGTGCACCATGCAGTCTGTAGATATGCTCCAGAAACATCTTGGTTAGTCGCTGGGCGGACAGGAGCCCTTTGCAAGCAATGAAGTGACCCTGCTTTGAAAATAGATCTACCACAGTCCAGATAACTGTATTCCTCTTGCTTTCAGGTAGGTCTACTATAAAATCCATAGCAATTTCTTCCCATGGCTGGGAAGGGTCTGCCACAGGTTGTAATAGTCCAGGGGGGTTTCCTGGGATTCTTTTCATAGTGGCACATACAGCACAACTTCTGACATAGTTTTCTACATCCCATTTCAAACCCGGCCACCAAAATTGCCGGTGGATTAGATGTAGTGTTTTTAAATATCCAAAGTGCCCAGCCTGTTTTACATCGTGGCTGTGCCGGAGCGCGTTAAGGTGGAGGGTTTCAGGCAAATACAACTTCCCCCCTTTGTAAGCCAAACCATCCCTGCATGTTAGGGAGGTTTGATTGTTCTTGAACCATTGGTTGGTGAGGAGCTCCAGTTTTATTTTCTTTGCTCCAGGGTCGTCGGGGTTCGGGGCTCTCAAAGGTGGGACTCTGTGCAGCGTTAGTTGAGAAGCAGTTTGTGGGGTAGATATAATTGCTTCATTAACCTCTTCACGCTGGCTCTTATATTGGGGCAATCTGGATAAAGCATCAGCCAAATTTTTTTTTTTCCCCGGTATGTACTTTAGGGTGAAGTTAAATCGGTTAAAATATTGCGCCCATCGTACTTGTTTTGGAGACAATTTGTGGGGAGTTTTCAGTGCCTCTAGGTTTTTGTGATCAGTCCATACCTCAAAAGGCACCTTGCTCCCTTCCAGATAGTGTCGCCAGTTTAATAGAGCCCAACGAATAGCGAAGGATTCCTTCTCTCACACAGCCCACCTCCTCTCGCAATCAGTGAATTTTTTCGAGGTGTAGGCGCAGGGTCGTAAGACCCCATCCTGGTTTTTTGGTAATAGCATGGCTCCAATGGCCACATCGCTGGCATCGGCTTGAATCACAAAGGGTTTCCCTGGACAAGGATGCTTTAAGATCGGCTCGACCACAAATAGCCTTTTCAAGTTCTCAAAAGCAGTTTGACAGTTCATAGTCTATGCTAGCGGTTGGCCTGGCCGTGGTTTCCCCCCTTCCTTTCCAGTTCTCAATACGTCAGTGAGGGGTAACACAATTTCGGTGAAGGAGGGGATGAATTGTCGATAAAAGTTGGCGAACCCTAGAAAGCTTTGAAGCTGCTTGCGAGTCTTTGGGGGTTGCCATTCGATCACAGCTCTCACTTTGGTGGGGTCCATCTCAATGCCCTCACTGGAAATTCGGTAGCCAAGGTAATCTAGTCGAGTCTGATGGAACTCACACTTTGATAGCTTAACATATAGGTTGGCATTCAGTAATTTCTTTAACACTTCCTGCACTATATGTGGTCAGCCATATTCGTGCTGTATATCAGGATGTCATCAAGATACACCAAAACCCCTTTGTATAAATGATCATGTAGCACCTAATTGATTAATTGTATGAAAACAGCTGGAGCCCCCTGTAATCCGAATGGCATGACTTTAAACTGATAGCTTCCCATGGGACAGTTAAAAGCAGTTTTCCACTCGTCTCCTTCTTTTATCCTTACTCGGTAATATGCCTCTCTCAGGTCCAATTTAGTGAAGACGCTCCCCTTCGCCAGGTGGGTTAATAGGTCCTTCAGGAGGGGGAGGGGGTACTTGTTTTCCACGCTTACAGCGTTTAACCCTTTATAATCCACGCAGAGACGAAGCGACCCATCTTTTTTTCCCTTAAATAACACCGGAGCCCCCACCTGAGAGTTGGCCCGTTCAATAAATCCTCTTGCTAGGTTCTTGTTTACATACTGCTGTAATTCCTCCATTTCAAGGGGGGTAATAGCGTACATCCTCGGCCGTGGGAGTTTGGCTCCCGGTAACAGTTCAATGGAGCAGTCATTAGGCCGATAGGGAGGCAGGATGTCGCATTCTTTTTCGCTAAAGACCTCTGATAGGTTCCGGTATTAGCTGGGGATGAGTGGCTCCCCTGGTTGAGATAGAGCAGCTATTTTCGCTAGCTCATTCGATGGGCTAAACTCTCCAGTAACGTCAGCCGAGTTAAAGGGGGGCTTGGGTCCGATGGGTAATCTTACAGTTCTCATCCCTTTCTCCCACCAGATAAACGGTTTCCATTTGTCTAACCAGGCTAGCCCTAGGATCACAGCTTCAGTCATTTTCGGAGCTACCATGAAACGAATGAACTCCCAGTGCTCACCTATTTCTAAGCGTATGGGTTCAGTTAATTGTGTGACTAAAATTCCTCCCATTAAAGAGCCATCGGCTTGCTCAAACCTCATGGGTTTGGAGAGCAGCCTTGCTCATATACCCATTTTCAGGGCAAGTGGCAAGCTAATAACGCACCGGGAGCATCCTGAGTCCACTAGTACTTTCAGATCTACCTGTGTTCCCGTCTTAGGGACTATGAGCTTGGCAGGCAGAGAAAAAGGTGGAACAGGTCGACTCACCATCGGGTCGTTCTCTCCTTCGTCATCGCTGTCGTAGGAGGGCAGAGCGGCGGCAGGTCCAGTTTGGGCCTCAGCACTCTCCTGCGTGGGCGATGTGACTTGGGCAGCGGGTTCCTGCACGATCCAGTTGGATTTCTCTTTCGTCGGCTGCTGGGCTAGTTTCTTTCTCGCTGGTGGTCCCGGTCTATTCTGCTGTTGAGGGTAAGGGACTGGGCAACTCGCTGCGCGATGTCCCTGTTGCCCACACCTGAAGCACTTGATCAATGGGCCTGCAGGTGGCTTGGGATTTTCAGCGGCCGTGACGGTTGGAGGCTTTTAGGGGTGGTGGTGGCCGTTTGGGTTGATCTGGCCTCGGCCTGGATTCTTGCGCTGGTGGCTTCTTATAGCGAGCAAGCTCGACATCCAGCCTCACTGCTGCCTGGTACCATTCTTGCAATTGATTAGGGACCGCTCGATAGACACAAGCCTGTGAGAGGTGATCATCCAATCCCTCCTTGAAATGATGAACTAGGGATTGCTCGGGCCACCTCTCTATTTGGCCGGCTATCTTGCGAAACTCTCATACATATTCCAGGGCGGGCCTGCCAGCTTGTCTTATTTTATGAATTTGTTCCTCCGCTTTGAGGGCTATGGATGGGTCCTCAAACCTCACTCTCAGCCCTAGGAGGAAGAGGTGGAGGTCCCCCAACTCAGGCACTTGCTCATTGTATAAATTGTTCAGCCACTCGGATGCTTCCCCTTCCAAATTGGCCGCGACCACGTCGATCATAGCAGCTGGATTTGGATAGAAATATGCGCAGCGGTTCATGTGGGAACGCACTTGGTTAGGAAGAAGATCAGCTTCTCCGGGTCTCCATCAAAAGTTGCTCTAAGGGGTGGTGCCATCAGGGGTTTCTGCATTCCCCAATGAGCTTGCACTCCCAGTGGCTGCTGGCCTCCCAACTGTGGATGTTGCACCCCCAATGGTTGCTGACCTCCCCATGGTTGCTGCGGCACCCCCAGTGGTTGGAATACATTTGGGGGCTATGGCCACCTCCACTGCTGTTGCTGCACTGCCAGTGGCTGCTGGCCCACCTGCAGCTGTGGCATCCCCAATTGTGACAGGATCCCCAGTGGCCTCAGCGGCTGCTGATGTGGCACCCCCAGTTGCTGCAGGCCTCCCAGTGGTTGCTGCATGTTCGGAGGCTGTTGCCATCCCCACTGCTGCTGACCTCCGGGCGGTTGTGGCATCCCCAGTGGTTGTTGTAGGCCCCCCTGTGGCCCCAGCGGTGGTTGTTGCAGCATCCCCAGTGGTTGCGGGCCTCTTAGTGGTTGCTGCATGTTCTGAGGCGGCAGCCAGCCCCATTGATGCTGCGCTCACAGTGGTTGCTGGCCTCTCGGCGGCGGTATCATCCCTGGTTGTGGCAAGGGGGCTGCGGCCACCCCCACTGCTGCTGCTGCACGGCCAGCAGTTGTTGGGCCCCTGGTTGTGGAGGTTGTGGTATCCCCCATTGCTGTAGAGGCCTAGGGCTGGGCGGACGGTAGTCACGTGGGTCCGGGCTTCTGCTGCCCCGGTGGCGGCTCGGGCTCTTGTCTCACCGGCGGCATTCTGGGCTTCTGGAGGGGCAATGGCGTTCCGGACTGCCATGTCTGGAGCAGCAGCTCGGACTGTCCCTCTCTGCAGGGCTGGAAGTTAATGTAGGTGGCTTCACGGACGGGGAAGCCACTTGTTCCGCGCAAGTGGGACTGGTGCTTCCCTCGGTATGAGTTGGTGCCTGCTCCGTCGATCATCATGCTCGCTCGCGTATGGAAAACGGGAGGGTTGTTCCCCACTTTTCATCTCTAGTCCCTCGAATCTCTCCACTAACTTCTCCACTGATTGACTACGGACTGCGGACAGGTACTTCCACTCTCCGGAGTCCTCAGCAGAAGTCGATTTCGTAGCTTTCCATCGGTCTGGGGAACGCGACCTATGAGAAGCCCCTCCTTGTAGCTTGACCTCGTCTGCCTTTGAAGCACTTGATTGTGGCAGAGCCATCTCGAGGTGCCTGGATTCCCCGATGACCAGATCAGCTGCCCTCGCGGCTTGGGTCGTGCCCCCATCTGGGAGGCCTGAAAAGGTTCCTTCTCCGCCGGCACACTGGCCTGCGCTCCCTCCTCTGAGGCGGCAGTCATGGCCGGGGTGCTGGTTTCAGTCACTCCTTCCTTTTCCATGCTGAGATCTTCCCTGAATCTTTGTCGGCCTATCCCTTGGCTTTAGGGACAGCGACTGGATCTCGGGACCCCAGGATGGATAGGTAGAAATTGTAGTTTTGGGGTTAATGTCATGGTTCCGATAGATGAGACCCTTCAAAAGAACTTCAAGGCATTGTTTTCCTTAAAGAATCTTTTTATTTGGGATACAAAGTATCGGCACTACATAGTTGAACCCAAAAACTAAATTCCCCTCCCCTGGATACAAAGTAACAAAGTACAATTCCCACCCCCAATAAACAGTCATAAAGCACATTCTCCAATTAGCTTAAAGCACGGGCTTTCTCCCCAGCTCTCCAGCCCACCAAAACATTATCAGCTCTGGACCCAGTTTGTCCTTGGGTTCCCATGGCAGAGTTATTATTATGGCTAACTGAGCTCACATCCCAATCCCCCCTCCCTGCACCAACTAATTCTAAGAGCACAAAAAAGGGAATAGAGAAAATGGCTGCATTTTCATCTGTTGTCAAAGCAAGAACATCCGATGTTAGCAGTGTTGACATCAATATTAGATAAAAATTAAATGAACTGTTTTACAACCATATAAAAGTAACTAAAATAAAAGGATGAGCTCACTAAAAGAGCTGTCACACGGTGGCCATCTTCATTATTCCCTTGTCTCCCATTGAAACATATTATCCTGGGAACTTCTGGTGGTGATGTCAAGGCGGTGCAGGGGAAAGAGGACAGTCTCCATCCTCCAACTCTGATTTTTCCACATTTGGAGACCCTTCGGGGGCGCAGAGAGCCTGGAGGGCTACGCGCGAAAGGGGTGAAGCCTGGGGAGTAGTGAGGTGAGAGGCAAACACCCAATATGACGAAAGGAAACCCCCTAAATCCAGCGTGGAAATATCTGCCATCCACTGATGGCGGATCTGAGGCCATGACAAACCACAGAGGATGCGGAAGCAAAGATATACTTAACAGACTGTATTATTGAGTGAGTTAAAATACTTTAAAAATATTCTGAAGAATCTAAAAAGATTTACTTGTCAGTTGGTTTGGGTGTTGGAAGGAAGCTCAACTCGCGAGGGAATCCTCAATGCAAGCGGCGACCCGGCGGGAAGAGCTGTGAATCAGCAGATTGGAATAACCAGAAGATCAATAGGAGAGAGACAAAAAACAAAAACAAAAAACCTTGTGGCTGATGTTCTAGCGCAGGACGAAGATGATGACGGTTGAAGTTTGAGGAAAGAGTGGTTGAGAGACGAGAAATGGTGGTGACGGCAGAGTTTGCAGGACGAGAGGAGCGAAGGGAGCGATCGGTGAGCGGACAGCCGGAATCGCGGAGAAAATGGCGATCTAGGGAGGACGGAGAAGGAGCGATACGCAGCAATACGTTACAGAAGATTTGAGAAAGTGGGGTTGGAGGAGAGAGAAGGAGATTGACTTGAACGTGGAAAAGACCCGGAAAGTGAAGGAGACGGCGAGAGGACGTGATACGGTGATACGGCGACGAAAGTGTTAGGAATGTGGAGAAGATTCTGAAAGTAAAAGGGGACGGCGAGAGGACGTAATACGGCGACGAAAGTGACAGGAATGGACAGACGGTTGACGAGATAAGACTGGAGAAGAAATTTGGAATCTTAGAGAGACTGTGTGCCAAGTAAGAAAGAGGAAAGAAAGTGAAGAGGGTCGGAGAGGGTGAAAAGAGGTCTGGGAGTATAGTGGAAGTAGAGGTAGATCGAGAAGAGGAGAGAAAGAAAAACGAAGAACCGAAAGTTTAGAGTAAAAGAGTAAAGTTAAATAGGTGGCTGGTTAAACAAAGAGATATTAAGAATAGAAAGTATTTGAGAAATAGGATATCACTATGACAACATTGAGGACAGGAAAGAAGACAATATCAAGTCCAGCACTGACACATTCATCCCCACCAGGTCAAAGAACACTAGAAGGAATGCTAGGGACAGAAAAACAGAGTGTAATATTAAATATGCAAACTATGCAGACAACATTGCTAACTATTCAGGAAACGATGTTAAAAATGCAGGAGACAATGTCTAAGAATCATATAGAAATGAGAGGGGATATGAATAAATTAGATAATAGGATAGAAATGATTCAACAAATAACTGAGAAAAATGAAAAAAGAATAGAGAGAGTAGAAGTAGGGTTGGATAAAATGGGAAAAAAAGTTGATATAGTAGACGAAAAATTGATGGTAACTAACAAAAAAATGGAAGAATCGATTATTCATCTAGAAATGGACTGGGCTGCGTTTTATTTAAGATTTCAAAACGTGGTGGAAGAGAAGGAAGAGGATTTGGGTGCTATTATGGTAGAGTTGATAGCCGAAGCTCTACAAAGAGATAAGCAAGAAATATTATTAGAGATAGATGAGATATACCGAATCCATACGAACTATGCCAGACGGAACAGACTTCCACGAGAAGTTCATATGAGATTCACCAGAAAGAAAGTTAGAGATATAATATACAAGATTACAAGAGACAACCCAATGATCTATAAAGATAAAGAAATACAAACACTAAAACAAGTCCCAAAGCAAGTAAGAGAACAGAGAAGAGATTATAGATTTCTTAGTGCATATCTAATTAAAAGAAGCATACCATTCAGATGGTTAATCCCAGAGGGGATGTTGATATCTTGGCAGGAGAGAAAGATTAAGATAGATAGTTTAGACAGAGCACGAGAATTCTATGAACAGCTGGAAGGAGTAGAAGAAGAGAATAGTAGTAAAGAAGAACTAGACTCTAGAAGCCAGGAAGACCAACAGCAAGAGCCAAAAGAAATAGAACGAGAGATAGAAAGTAAGGAAGAGAAAGGACAAAGGAAAGAAAGAGGAGTAGGTTTGAGAACAAGACAAACACATAAGTAGACCACACAAGTAGATCAATGGAAGAGGAGATTAAATTAATATCAATTAATGTTAATGGATTAAATGCACCCGCTAAAAGGAAACAAATACTAACAAAATTAGTTAAACAAGATATAGATATAGCTTGTCTACAAGAGGTACACATAAAAGAGCAACGTAAGAAATACTTGGAATTCCCGAAACTAGGAGTACTATATACAGCACTAGCGGAACAAAAACAGAGGGGAATAGCTGTCTATATTAGGAAAGAAATTAAAGCCAAATTGAAATATCAAGATACAGATGGAAGAGTGCTAATGATAGAATTACAAATTGAACAGAAAACATGGCTGTTGGTGACGATTTATGCTCCAAATGAGAACCAAAAAGAATTTTATAATAAATTATATAAAAAACTTATAGAAATTGGACAGGAAAATCTTTGTATAGTGGGAGATTATAATGCGGTAGTGAATGTAAAAAAAGATTATATTAGTAACACGAAAAACAAGAAGAAACAGAAAATATTACCAAATATATTCTTTGAGATGGCACATGAACTTAATCTATCTGACCAATGGAGAAAACGGAATAAAAAAAAAGGAATACACTTTTTTTCCGAATCCGCATAAATCTTGGTCTAGGTTAGATATGGCATGGATGAATGGAGAAGTAGGACAAGATATAGAAACAATAGAAATAATGCCAAATATATGGGCCGACCATAATCCCCTGAAAATAGTCTGGAAAGGGCAGAAAAAAGTAAGGAGAAGGTGGACATTGAACTCCCACATTTTAAAGGAAAAAGAATTTATTGTAAGGATTAGAAAAGAAATGGAATTATTCTTTAAAGAAAACACAAAACAAGAAACATCACTACAAATTATATGGGATACGGCTAAAGCGTATTTGAGAGGTATAGCAATAGCTTATACAGCAAAAAAGAATAAAGTAAGAAGGCAAACGCAAAACACACTTCAGGAAGAGATTAAAAAATTAGAATCTAAATTACAAAGGGAGCCGCAGGATGAAATGATTAAAGTGGAAATGGTTTTGGCCAAACATAAACTAAATATGATAGACTAAGAGGAAATGGCAAGAGAATTGAAAATAGCAAAACAAAATTTCTTTGAACACGCAAATAAGCCTGGGAGGTGGCTCGCCTATAAATTAAAAAAAGAGAAGGAAAAAAGATTTATTCAGGAACTACAAGATGAAAATGGAGAGTTGCAATGTAGAATGGATAAAAAGAAAAAAATAATTCAGAATTATTTTGAGTTACTATACAAGAAAGAGGAAATAGATGAGGAAAAAATAAAACAATACCTAAAAGTTAACGGCTTGCCGGAATTAAAAGAAGGACAGAGAGAAATATTGAATAAGGAAATAACAGCTTTGGAATTAAAAACCGCAGTGCAAAAACAAAAAAATAATAAAGCCCCGGGGCCAGATGGACTTCCAGGGGAGGTGTATAAGACTCTCTATGAAGATTTCGAAATGATATTATTAGAAGTGTACAATGATGTGTTGGAGAAAGCCAAATTACCAGACTCCTGGATAGAGGCTAATATATCTCTTATCCCAAAAGAAGGTATGGACCCAAAACAGATAAAAAATTATAGGCCAATCTCGTTGTTGAATACGGACTACAAAATTTTCACTACTATAATTGCGGAAAGACTGAAATTAATACTAAATGATATAATACATTCAGATCAAAATGGTTTTTTACCCACAAAACAAATTAGGAATAACACGAGAACGGTATTAAATGTCTTAGAATATTATGAAGCACATCCTGAAAAACAGGTGGCATTGATATTTTTGGATGCCCAGAAAGCATTTGACAATCTCAATTGGCAATTTATGTTTCAACAGATTGAGGATATGAGATTTGGAGGGAAGTTTGAGAAAATGATAAAGGCAATATATAGGATACAAAAGGCTAGAGTGATAATTAATGGGGATAATACAGAGAAATTTGAAATAAACAAAGGAGTAAGACAGGGATGTCCAATGTCACATCTACTTTTTATTTTGACATTAGAAGTGCTATTAACCCAAATTAGAATTAATAAAGATATTATTATTATTATATTTATTATTATATTTATTTCAGACAGTCCCAATAAAATTAGAGAAAACTTTTTTTGATGAATTAGACAAAATGATAAATAAATTTATTTGGTTGGGTAAAAAAGCACGAATAAATGTTAAATCATTGCAAGATAGTAGAAGTAGAGGTGGCCTTGGACTCCCAAAATGGGAAACTTATTACCAAGCAGCTGGGTTACTTTGGATTAGGGATTGGATAAATTTAGAAAATAAAAGGGTTTTGTTGATTGAAGGACATGATTTGCAGGCCAGTTGGCATGCTTTCCTATGGGGAAAATATAAGAAGACACACACATATTTTTACCGTCATCAGATAAGAGATGCACTGATTTGGACGTGGGAAAAAGTCAAAAAGAAACACTATATTAAAATACCAAATTGGGTCTCACCGATGGAGGCAATGATTCATCCAAATACATTGGACAAAAAAAAGATGATTAGATATAAAGAATTAGTAGACAACCAAGGAAATCTCAAGTCAAGGGAAGAATTAAAAGAACAGGGAATAATCATAGATTGGTGGCCATACCTACAAATACAGTCAAAATATCGCAAAGATATGGATGAATATGGAATAAACCGGATACCACAGCAATTAGATAACATTTTGATAGGTAAGGAAGGAAAATTTTTAACAAAAACTTATAAATATTTACTAGAGGTAGAATTGGAGGAGGAAATAGTAAAAGGTCAAATGATAGCTTGGGCACGAAATGTGGGCCGAAATATAGAATTAGTAGAATGGGAAAGAGTCTGGAATATAAATTGCAAATTGACACTGTCAACGGCACATAAAGAAAATCAATACAAAATGTTCTATAGATGGCATTTAACACCGGCGAGATTGGCTAAAATGTATAAAAACATGAATCCGGATTGTTGGAAATGCAAAAATAAGGAGGGAACATTCTACCATATGTGGTGGCAATGTCCCAAAGCTAAGATTTATTGGGTACAGATAAGGAGATGGATCCAGGAGATAACAACAGAACAAATTGAACTCAAACCCGAATTATTTCTATTAGGCATAATTAATCCAAGGATAAAAAAACAAATCCAATACATCATTGTACACATAATAACAGTGGCACGCATAGCGTATGCACAATGTTGGAAAAGTGAAAATATACCAACAAACGATATGGTTATAAACAAGATATTAGAATGTGCTGAGATGTACAAGCTTACTCTAGAAATAAAAGATAAGGAAGCAACAGAATTTTATGAGATATGGAACAAGTGCTATGTTTGGTTAGAACAGAAAAAACAAAAGTATGAAAATTAATGTACATAACTGTAAATAAATGTAAGAGATATACAAAACAGTACTGTTAAGGAAAAAAAATGTACTTTTGTTTGTTGTAAAGTGAAAAAGGAAAAAAAAATTTAAAAAAGAAAGAAACATATTATCCTGGAGAGATGAAAGATGCAGTATAAAGAGAGATGATCCCCCACTTTGCCCCACTGATTCAACCCTCTGGAGTGTTTGTGTTTCTCTATAGAGGAAAGCAAGGGCATTGTGCTTAGAGAAAACTGAAGCTAGTACATTAAGGACGGGCCCCAGATATATACCCCCTTACTATAAGTGGTATTGACAGAGCTGGGGGTCCTAGACAAAATGTTCTTTGTCCCCCTCCTACCCTCACAACATTTCTGGGTGTTTCCTTGATTTTTCTCCTTCACACTTTTTTTTAAGCTCCCTCCATACCTTTGTGTCAGAGCATGCACAGTCTTATTGCGCAAGATAACCCAGGAGTAAACACAGTAAACAGTGGTCTATATTAAATGGTGGTTTATCTTACACTATCTACAATATCATACACCAGGAACAATATACATACACGTGCTAATACACCAGGATCCAACACACCAGAGTTACAGCAGGAAACAGAAGAGAGAGAACACATCAGCGGAACCTTCCCTTTTATACAGAGGCTCTTAAAGAGACACAGACCCTGCTGACTTTTAAAGAGACACAGACCCTGCTGAGTCATTCCCATCATTACATCTTACATCTTACATTACATAAGCTGGTTAGCTGTTAAATCATTACCTTGTCATTGACATGTTCTAAAGCAGTGCAGACAGGATCTCTGTTGAAAGCTTTAAATAAAAAGGTGTGTGCAGTGTGGAATACTCCTAGTCTAATGGTGCTGTAAAGTAACTTTATGACAAATCCTTGCATTTATGTCCACCTTTGCAGGTCTGTAAAGCAAAGGAAAGCTGAAGTAAGATCATAAGCAAGGTGCAGTTTTATTTAGTGACCAGTTTGCTTAATGACTCAGTTGCTGCTCACCATTTTGGTCACTAAATGAGGACTACCTGTACTAGGCTTCCCTGCCTGTCTGGATGCAAGCCCCTAATTCTTCTCTACCGTTCATTTGCAATGGACAAAGCCATTCAATATTTTTCTGTGGTGCTGGTAGCACCCCTTATGTTAGTTCCATTTTGAGTTTCTTTTGACAACAAGAAGAGAGCAAACAGAGGCTGAAATGCATAACCTTCAGTTTATATTTATAGGACTAATGAATCAGTGCTGATGAACCATCTGGTTGCCCCTTGGCTTAGCCTTGCAAATGGAGTCCCCAAAAACGTTATGATTATGATGATGATGCTATCCGTTCAGTTGTGTCTGGCTCTTGGTGATTCTATGGCCCAGGTCTCTCCACGTCTTCTGATCTTGCACTACTTCTTTGAGTTGTTCTATGCTCTGGCTGGTGTCAGCTTTGATGGTGTCCTGCTACCGTGTTCTTTTGTGATCTGATTTCCTTTTACTGCTAACTCTTCCAAGCATAATTGCTTTCTCCCAAAAAAGTATTAGCCCACAAATCGGATCTCTAAGAAAAGTAAGCCTGGAACATTCCCGTCTGAAATTTGTGTCTTCCAAGTCCTCCTGGAATGACTTTAAATGAAGTGTGCATGTTAAGCCTCTTAGCTCCTTTATTTGCAAATTAGGAATACTATTGCTGAATTACCTGAGATTGTTCTGTAACTTGTAATAAGATACTGTATGAGGATTTGTAAATTCAGGATTGTTGCTTGATGGCTTAGAGATAATTGTTACAGGCAACAGTGATCTCTTCATCTCGAAGAACTTTTAACTTTGGTTATCTCAACTATGGGTTGGAAAAGAAATCTGCCTCTCTTGAGGGGGAGGGTATTTTGGTCTGGTGTTTTTTCTTTAATGAAATGTTCCTGTAATTTGGATGTTGTGCTTTTTTGGCAGATCCATCATGAGATGAGTGGTTCTAGGAAAGATGTTCAACTTATATTTGTCTTCCCTTAAAAAAAACCCCAAAACCGCAGCTCTTCCTGTAAGGTTCATGTGACTTTTTGTTTACAGATCTAGTGGCCCTAAAATGGTCCTAAGAAGCAAGCAGAGAAATGGAAGACATTTATTTTGCTCCCCATATTCCTAACCCCAACACTGATTTAATAAATACAGCTTCCTTAACCTAGTACCCTGTACTACTTAAAATATTAATTTGTATACATATGCATGTATATTTGTATATGTATGTATATTTGTGTGTTATATACAGTATACATACATACATACATACATACATACATACATACATACATACATACATACATACATGATGTTACCTAGTTTGGGTAATGAAACATCTGCAAAAAAACAGCCAAGCTCAGAGAGCACCAAGGACCCCACAAGTCTGTATATAACATCGTTTAGGATTTATCAGACATTCCTATCAGTTATTAGCTGTGTCATTAGTGTGTTAAATGGGTCAACTCAAATAATGTGGTCTGAACAAATTTCTCCTAATATCGCTTTTTCAGCAACTCCTACTTTTTTTTGTATAGCCCAGACTTCAAGTCATTTAATTACATCCCTTTCACAAATTTAACATCCTTGCATGGAGTGTGTAAGATGCAGGAAAAGCAGAAGCTTCAGTCAAAATCAGGAGTGCTTTAATATTTAGAAAAGAGGCTCCAATTTTATCTGTAAAAGAATCTGATTTCCAAAGAATCAAGAGTGGTGAATGGAAATACACTTCATATAAGAATGTAAGAGATTTGCTGGCATGGGATCTGGTGGTGGTGCCACAAATTATTGGAAGATAAACCAATATTGTAGTTTCTGGTTATAATGGCTAAATGTAAATGCATGTTTGGAGGCAGTTTATCAGTTGCAAGAGTGGGAAAGAATTATTGCCTTCTTGTGGGTTTTCTAGAGGTATTTGGATGGCTAAAATTGGAAACAAGATATTGGGCTCGAAGGATTTTAATGTGATCAAGCAGTAGGTTTGCTTGGGTTCAGACAACACACTAAGGTATGGTTTTCTTAGTCATGGTACATCAGCTAGGTTCATAGAACACCTTAAGCCATAAAACATAATGGCTAGGTTCACACAATACACTTTATACCACAGCTGAATAAACCACATTGTTATTTAGTGTGTTCTGTGAACTGGACCTTCTTATGTTCTTATACTCCTCTCTTAAGTCTTGCACCTTCTAGAAAAAAGAACTGACAGCTGGATATGAATGCTGGCCAAACTGCAATATCTATAATGCATAAATTTGGTGAATAACAAAGAGTGATTAGCTGTCAGATCAGAATAGCTGAGAAGGACAGTCTGCTTCTCCATCTGAGAAAGACAGGATGTCCTTTGAAACAGCAATGTATGCAGGTGGGATTGATCAGGTAATAACCAAGGAGAAATGATTAAGTTCAGGAAAATCTGCAGACCTTTTAGGAAAGGGAGTAGTAAGTTTGAAGAGGTACTGTATTAGAATGGTTAGGATACTAGCCTATACGCCATCAGTCTTTCCTGATTTGGGTTCCTTCAGATGTGTTAGACCAGGGGTGTCAAACTGCCGGCCCACGGGCCGGATGCGTCATGCCGAAACCGCGCCCACCCCATTGCCGGCAATGGAAAAAAAGTCGCGATACGTTGCGACATGTCACGTGATGTTGCGAGTTTGACACCCCTGTGTTAGACTAAAATACCTACCAACCTTAGCCTGGGCAGTGAACTGCATTTGGCTTACTATTGGGTTCCGAGCTATGCTGGAACCAATTATAATAGGCACAAAGGAACCCAGGAAAGTTTTGTGAGTATCTTTATTGTACAGAAGCTAAGAAGCTATTATGAAAGAATTCTAGTGACTGCAGTGATTCAGATGTGAGTCCTATTTATGTTGAAATCAGAATTGCAATTCTTGCACCTCTTTCTCCCACTTGAGCTATATGCAATAGGTTGGGCACTCTCTCTTTTGGGAGACAAGCTTGATTTCCATCTGACTCTTGTTCTGATAAAAGACAGATTTGATATCAGGCTGTTTTTATCTGACTATATGAGATTAACACACCCAAATGGATTTTAATTTTAAGTGAACATATGTAGCATTGGTTTATAAAAGGCAGAACAATTTTACTGTATAGACCAGTATTTCTCAACCTTGGCAACTTTAAGATGTGTGGACTTGAATGCCCAGAATTCCCCAGCCAGCCAGCCATGGGGAATTCTGGAGGAGGGTCTGTAGGAGATGGCCAGGCTGAGCCCGAGGGAGGGGTCAAGCACATCATCAGTCTGGAGTCCCTTCGTGCCCACAAGAATTTAACAGAATGTAACAGAATAACAAGAGTTGGAAGGGACCTTGGAGGTCTTTAGTCCAATACCCTTCTCAAGCAGGAGAACCTATACCATTCCAGACAAATGGCTGTCCAGTCTCTTCTTAAAAGCCTCCAGTGATAGAGCATCCACAACGTCTGAAGGCAAGCTGTTCCACTGGTCAATTATGCTCACTGTTAGGAAGTTTCTCATTAATTTCAGGTTGCTTCTCTCCTTGAGTAGTTTCCATCCATTGTTTCTTGTGCTGCCTTCAGGTGCTTTGGAGAATAGCTTGACTCCCTCTTCTTTGTGGCAGCCCCTCAAATATTGGAAGACTGCTATCAAGTCACCCCTAGTCCTTCTTTTCTCTAGACTAGATATACCCAGTGCCTGCAACCGTTCTTCATATGTTTTAGCCTGCAGCGCTCTAATCATCTTTGTTGCTCTTCTCTGCGCTCTTTCCAGAGTCTCAACATTTTTTTATATGGTGGTGACCCAAACTGGATGCAGTATTCTAAGTGTGGTCTTACTAAGGCTTTATAAAACTATGCTAGTACTTCACGTGATATTGATTCTATCCCTCTGTTAATGCAGCCTAGGATTTTATTGGCTATTTTGGCTGCTGTTGCACACTGCTGGCTTTTATTTAAGTGATTGTCCACTAGGATTCCAAGATCCCTCTCACAGTTACTGCTATTGAGCCAGGTTTCACCTAATCTGTACCTGTGCATTTGGTTTTTCTTGCCTAAGTGTAAAACCTTACTTTTCTCTACATTTAATTTCATTTTGTTAGATAGGGCCCAGTGCTCAAGTCTGTTGAGATACATATGGATCTTGAGCCCATATTCTGGGGTGTTGGATATTCCTGCCAGTTTAGTGTCATCTGCAAATTTGATGAGATCCCCTTCTATTCCATCATCTAAATAATTTATGAAGATGTTGAAGAGTGTACTGGGCCTAAAAAAGAACCTTGGGGTAACCTACTGCTTCCTTCCTTCCATGTAGATGTAGTTCCATTGAGGACTACACATTGAGTGCAATTTGTCAGCCAGTTACAAATCCATCTGGTGGTGATGCCGTCTATCCCACATTCTTTTAGCTTACCAAGAATATATTTTCCAGGATCTTCCGAGGTATTGATGTCAGGCTGATTGGTCTGTAGTTTCCTGGGTCTGTTTTTTCTCATTTTTTGAAGATGGGAACCACATCAGTTCTTTTCTAGTCCTCTGGTAGTTCCCTGGTGCTCCAGGATCTTTGAAAGATATGATTCAATGGTTCCAAGATCACATCTGCTAGCTCCTTCAGAACTCTGGGATGTAATCCATCAAGTCCCAGTGATTTCAACTCATCTAGAGCAGACAGGTGTTCTCTTACTGTTTTCTTGCTTATTTTAATTTGTATTCCTAGTCTGTTTTTTATGGCTATGTTTTTGATAGGTTCGGCTGTATTATCTTTTTGCGTGAAGACAGATGCAAAGACAGTTGCAAGTCTTACTTCATTCTGAACCATAGCTTTCCTGACTTCATCTTTGCACGTTTGGGCTATTGGTATTCTACTTTAGTTATGTGTCCCTCTTTCCATTTTTTGTACTTATCCTTTTTGTCTTTTAGTTTATCAGAGAATTCTTTGTGTAACCATGCTGGTTTCTTCTTGGATTTCTTGTTTTTCTTTTTCAGTGGTATTGTGCTGGACTGGGCTTATATAATCATATTTTTCAGAGTTTCCCAAGCTTCTTGAGTTGTTTTCCCCTTTAAGATTTTCATCCATGGAACACTTCCCAAGCTGTCTCTAAGTTTGTTAAAATCAGCTTTTTAATGTCCAAGACACTGGTTTGATTATGTTCTATTGTTTGTATTTGCATTACGTTGAATTCCAATATGACATGGTCACTCTCCCCCAAAGTTCCGGCAACTTCAATCTCCTCTATCACTTCTTCTCTGTTAGTAAGAATTAGGTCTAGTGTAGATATCCTTCTAGTTCCCTCCTCTACCTTTTGGATGACAAAGTTGTCAGCTAGGTTGGTCAGGAACCTGTTTGATCTCCCACTTGCTGCAGAGTTTGTCTCCCAGTTGATATCAGGGTAGTTAAAGTCTCCCATTACTACTGTGGTATGTTTCCTACATACATTTGTTAACTGGCTAGCAAAAAGTCCATCTACTTCTTTTGCTTGGTTGGGTGGCCTGTAATATTCACCTATGGGAATGTCATTCTTTTTTCCTTTTACATTGACCCATATGGATTTTAGGAGGTTTTCATCCTTGGTTTTGTGCATTTATGTAGAGGTGTAGTGATTATTTACATATAATGTAACTCCACCTCCTCTTTTGTTAGGTCTGTTTCTTTTGAACAGTTTGTATCCTTCCATCAGTACATTCCCCTCATGAGTTTCATCCCACCAAGTTTTGGTAATGGCAACTATCTCATACTTGCCCTTGTGTACTAGTACCTCACGTTCACCTTGTTTGTTCCCCAAACTTTGAGTGTTTATGTATAGGCAATTGAGTCCTGTATAGCTGACCCTGGGTATGCTTCCTATATCTGCTACTTTATTTCTGAGTTTTTCTTCCTTCCCATCACTCCCTACCTCATTGTTTGATTGGTTGTCTTAGGGTTTATGCTTGGGATTAGGTCCAAAAGATCCTAAGGATTGGTCACCCTCCCTCCTCAATTATAGTTTAAAGCCCTTCTGATAAGTTGAGCAAGTCGTTTTCTGAATACATTCTTCCTGGTCCTTGTGAGGTGCAGCCCATCCCTTGCCAGAAGCCCTTCATGTAGGTAATGCAGACCATGGTCTAGGAATCTGAAGTTCTCTTGCCAGCATCAACTCTTAAGCCAGTGGTTCATTTCTAAAATTCTTTGTTCCCTCATTGGATGTTGACCTATCATTGGAAGTACAGATGGAAATACCACTTGTGCTCCTAACTCCTTAACTTTCTTGCCTAGCTGCTCGTAATTTGTTGATGTTGTTTTCAGGTTCATTGTCATGTCATTCGTACCTACATGAAGGAGAAGAAAGGGGTAGTAATTTGTGGGCTTGATTATTTTAGATCTAAGTCTGGCCTACCTTGAATTCCATTGACCCTTATCTACTACCAATTTGCTTTGACTGTTAGTAGTTCAGATTCTTGTAGAGAGTGTTAACACGCAATAAACCTGTATTCTTTTGAACCGCCTTGACTCCTGATTTCCTACGCTTGACAGGGTCTTCATCAAGTGTTCCAGTGACAGGAAGAAAAGTAGCTCATACTGTAATAGAGAAGAGGAGTCTGATGAGTTCCCCAAAGAGAAAAAGGCATGTGGTGGAGATTGGTGACTCACTTCTCAGAGGAACAGAATCAGCAATTTGTACACTGGACAGCCTATCTAGGGAGTTATGTTCTCTCCTAGGTGCAAAGATCAGAGATGTTACAGAGAGGCTTATCCAAATAACCAAGCAAACTGATTATTACCCCTTTCTCCTCTTTCATGTGTTCGGGAGACTTCTGGCTCCACTCATCCATATGGCTTTAAAACTGGAGGGGGAAGGAAGCCACTTTTTAGGACCAAACCCAAAGCATAAACCCCAAGACAACAAATCAGACAAAAATAAAGGGAGTGGTGAGAAGGAAGGGGCACTTAGGTATAAAACAGGAGACGCAGGAAGCAAATGCAGGGTCAGCCATAAAGGGCTCAGTTGCCTGTACATGAATGCTCAAAGTATGGGGAACAAACAGGGATAATTTGAAGTCCTAGTACATGAGGGCAGGTATGATATTGTAGCTATTACTGAAACTTGGTAGAATGGAACCCACGATTGGAACATATTACTAGAAAGATATAATTTGTTCAAAAGAAACAGACCCAACAAAATAGGAGGAGGAGTTGCATTGTATGTAAAGAATTACTGCACTTCTACAGAAATACATGCTTCCAAGGATGAAAACATTCTTGAAAGTATTTAGGTGAATATTAGGAGAAAAAGAAATGACATTGCTATAGGTGTGTACTACAGGCCACCCAACCAAGCAGAGGAAATAGATAAACTTTTTGCAAATCATCTAAGGTGTGCAGGAAACACAGCACTGTAGTAATGAGGGACTTTAACTATCTAGACATCAACTGGGAAACAAACTCTGCAGCAAGTGGGAGATTGAACGGGTTCCTTATGTGCCTAGCTGTCAACTTTGTCATCCAAAAGGTGGAGGAGGAAACTAGAGGGTCAGCTCTACTGGGCTTTAATTCTTACTAATAGGGAGGAAATGGTTGAGGGAGTGGAAGTTGTAGGAACTTTGGGGGAGAGTGACCATGTCATATTAGTATTCACCATAATGCAGGCACAGGTAACTGAACAAAGTCAGACTAGTGTTTTAGACTTTAAGAGAGCTGACGTCAACAAGCTAAGAGAGAATAGGAAGGATTCCATGGATGGAAATCCTAAAGCAGGGGTGTCAAACTGCCAGCCCGTGGGCTGGTTTCATCATACCGAAGCCGCACCCACCCCATTGCCGGCAATGCAAAAAGAGTTGCGATACGTCGTGACACGTCACGTGACGTGGCGAGTTTGACACCCGTGTCCTAAAGGGAAAAACAGTTCAAGGTGCATGGGAAATCCTGAAAAATGGGATAATGAAGGCCCAAACAAAAACGATACCACAGAGAAAGAAAAACAAGAGACTCCAGATGAGACCAGCATGGTTGCTCAAAAAGCTCTCTGACAAACTGAGGGACAAAAAGGACAGGTATAAAAAATGGAAAGAGGGGCATATAACAGATCAGAATACCGGCAACTAGCCCAAATCTCCAAGGACGGAATCAGGAAGGTTAAGGCTCAGAATAAACTAAGACTTGCAGCAAATAATAATGTGGGATAGATAGTACCACCACCAGATGGATTTGCAGTTGGCTGACAAACTGCAGTCAGAATGTGGTCCTCAATGGAACTATATCTACGTGGAGTGAAGCATGCAGTAGCGTACCTTAAGGTTCTGTCTTGGGCCCAGCGCTCTTCAACATCTTCATAAATGACTTAGATGAGGGGATTGAAGGGGTGCTCATCAAATTTGTGGATGACACCAAGCTGGGGGGGAAATTGCTAACACTTTGGAAGATAGACTGAAGATTCAAGATAGATCTTGACAGACTTCAGCATTGGACCCTATCCAACAAGATGCAGTTCAGCAGTGAGAAAAGTAAGGTCCTGCACTTAGGCAGGAAAAACCAAATGTACAGGTAAAGGATGGGCAGTACCAGGCTCAACACTAGTGCCTGTGATAGGGTTCTACAGTAGGTGTCCTGGTGGACCAGTGTTTAAGTATGAGTCAGCAATGTGCTGCAATTATGAAAAAAGCCAACACAGTCCTAGGCTGCATCAACAGAGGGATAACTTCAAGATTACAAGAAGTAATAGTACTGCACTATACTGCATTAGTGAGGCCACATTTGTAATACTGCATCCAGTTCTGGTCACCATGATACAGAAAAGATGCTGAGACCCTAGAAAGAGTGCGGAGAAGAGCAACAAAGAAGATAAGGGATCTGGAGGGTAAATCATATGATAAGCAACTAAGGGAACTAGGTATGTGTAGCCTCCCTAAGGAAGAGAAGGCTCAGGGGAGACACGATAGCAGTCTTCTAATACTTGAAGGGCTGTCATAGAGAAGAGGGCATCAATGTATTTTCCATACCACGTGAAGGTGGCACAAGAAGCAATGGGTGGAAGCTTATCAAAAGGAGATACAATCTGGAAATAAGGAGGAATTTCCTGACAGTGAGAACAATTAATCAATGAAACAGTTTCCTCCCAGAGTTGTGGGTGCTCCATCACTGGAGGTTTTCAAGAAAAGATTGGACAACCATTTGTCTGGGATGGTATAAGGACTCCTGTCTTGGGTAGGGGGTTGTACTAGAAGACAGAATAACAGAGTTGGAAGGGACCTTGGAGGTCTTCTATTCCAACCCGCTGCTTAAGCAGGAGACTCTATACCATTCCAGACAACTGGCTGTCCAGTCTCTTCTTAAGCCTCCAGTGATGAAGCACCCACAACTTCTAAAGGCGAGCCGTTCCACTGATTGAGTGTTCTTACTGTCAGGTTCTAGCTTTCTTCTCTCCTTGATTAGTTTCCATCCATTGCTTCTTGTCTTGCCTTCTGGTGCTTTGGAAAATACAGTAGGTTGACCCCCTCTTCTTTGTGGCAGCCCCTCAAATATTGGAAGACTGCTATCAAGTCACCCCTAGTCCTTCTTTTCACTAGACTAGACATACACAATTCCTCTAACCGTTCTTCATATGTTTTAGCCTGCAGCCCTCTAATCATCTTTGTTGCTCTTCTCTGCGCTCTTTCCAGAATCTCAACATCTTTTTTATATTGTGGTGACCCAAACTGGATGCATTATTCTAAGTGTGGTCTTACTAAGGCTTTATAAAGCTGTGCTAGTACTTCATGTGTAGATAGAAGTGTAGAGCAGGAAAAGTACAAGACATTTGCTACAGAACTAGCAGCACAGAACATCCCTTCCAAAGATGATTGGCTACAAAGCATAAGCCATGTCCCTTCCAGAGTGCCTTGCAAATGAGAAAGGGACCACTGATATAACAAAGACCTGCCAATATTCCCATAGCATAAAAACACATAGAACAGCAAGCAGGTGTGGAAGACTCTGTACTCTCCAAATAGCAGACCTTGGAGCTATCACTGGATTAGTGAATGATTGGGTTATGTTGTATGAATTGGAACAGAGAATTGGCTAGTAACCTCATGCTTATGCCCACTGTTGTTTCAAGGGATCAGGTGAGAGAGCAACTAAATAAGAGGCAGCAAAATGAGGAGGAGGAAGCTTTTGACAACAGCCTCCTTCCATGGGGCTTTGTGTAGGTTTCTGAAAATACCAGAATATTATGCTGGTCCTTTTCCTCTTCATTTCTTCTTCAGCCCTGACTATTGGCCTTCACTTTCTGCATGCTATATCCAGGGTCATGCTAATTAGAACAGGCAGAGGGATGAGGGAGAGAATTGAACTTTTAGGAGAAGCTCTGGTTGTCTCTTCCTTCTACTATGTGAAGGGAGCATCACATGAGATATCTCAATTGTTCTTATTTTTAATGTGTTGGCATGGCATGCTGGCTAAGAGACTGAACTACAGACTCTCAGGGTTTGAATCTCACTTCTGCCATGATCTTCCCAGATGGCTGTCAAGGTTCCGACTGATGAACTCAACAAAGTAAGCATAGCTGAGACGATCCAATCTCTAATGCAAAACTTTATTGAGCACATCATTTTGGCACAGATGAAAGGAAAACCAGCTCTGGTTAATTGGCGTCTAAATCAGTATATTAAAAGTATAGAGTCCCCCTCCCCCCTAATAGTGCAGGTCACATTATCCAATAAAGTGTCCAACAATTATTATGAGAGAGTGTTTCAGTTCTCAGTAAACAATTCTTGGACGTCCTTGGTTTTCACGGCTTGGCAGTCAGATGTCTGAAGCCTGCATTCCATTCCTTCCCCCCCTCCCCCCATCATCTGTAGGCAAGCTAAGAAGCAGTGATAGATGAAAACAGCATGAGCATTCTTTGCAGCTTGACAATGGCTTTATTAGACTATTTCTGAGTCTCAGATTCCCACCTACAGTATGAGGGTTAATAATGCTGATCAGTCTTTCAGAGGTTATTGTAACAATTACAGTGAGAACCTGAAAAAGTAAAATTATGCAAAGATTTTTTTTCTGGAGTTTTGACATTGTATGGAAACAATCCTAATTGAATCAGCTTTTCAAACACTATTGTACATCTGTATTGAATTGGTTTCTTCTGAATTGAGCCAACAATTCCATGGCCTTTTCTGGATGTAGAGAAAGGCTTTTGAACAAATCAGCTTGCCAAATTGGATCAATTAGATTTAATGACCCAATTCATATATCCAACCTGAACCAATTGGGATATCCAATTCAGTCATTCAGATTGGATCTAACCTAACCCACATATCCCTACTTAGATTGTAAACTAAGCTTACATTTGGAATTGTCAGAGTATATGGTGGGCACATCCTACAGAATTATTGCCAAGGGAGATTAGTTTGCTCACCAAATGAAGGAAGGCCATTGCCCATCAAAAGCAATCCTGCTATGTGGCCAAAAGGCACTGATGCAAATAAATAGAATACAGTACTAGTGGATGTAGCTATATGCTGTATTGCTTTGTCTTTTAATGAAAATTCTTTAAACAAAGGGATGGCAGTGATGCCTAGTGAAAGCGTAAAATGGTAGCAAAGCTTTCATTGGTCCCTATGAGCACCACTGCCTACCCCTGTCCAGAACAGATGTTAACAATTATTAACAAAACAGACATTGTTAGTCATCAGAGCAGACTAGGGTGGATTCACTATCAAAGATAGGAACATCGCTCTGCACATTGTCACTTTGTCTTCGAAGAACTATAATCCAGCACAAAGTTCCTTTCTTACAAGGACTTCTTTTTGGAAAACTTAAACTAGATTTAAACTAAACAATAAGAGCAAAGACCTTGGAAGTAGATCAACCTTTGCAGAGCACTGCTTTCATAAATATGTGTGCTGTGAAAAACGTTAATTACAGAAACCCACAAAACTACAATTATACTCTCAAAAATAAGACTTTGGCACCTCAATCTCAGTGGCAACCTGCCAGAATGTGCAAGTATTCTGCCCACATCAAATGTTTAAAAACGCAGGTGGCTATGGAGGATGAAACCCTCTTCCTCCCCACTGTCATCCAGCAAATAATATAAGCACTAAGTGGGGGACATGCTTTGTGCTTCCTTGAATTCACTGCAAAACGGAAGAACCTGCCATCTGCTTTAAACTCTTGCATGCTAATAATCACAACTGTATTAAAAAAAAAAGGAAAGGAGAGGGGACTTATAATTTACAGTTGCTGGAAAGATAGCCATTATCTGCAATGCTTAAATTCATTTGCAAAGCTTTACTGCAATTCATCTTTCCATGACTAAATTTATTTGGGAGAATGAGTACCAAAGAATATATATGCCTCCTTACTGGATTAAACTAAAGTCTATCTTGTCTAACCCTGACAAGAAAGAATTATGTCCCCAGTCTCCATGAATAAACCCACCACTTCAAAATTTAAGCCTCAGATATAACATTCCAAATCATAATTCATTTTAAAATAAGGTAAATCTGGTGATCACAATATGTCCAATATGATTCCTGAAATATCCATTTTCTGAGTTTACATAATACTTACCAGCTTCCAGAGAGGGGGGCCTGGGGCAATGATAAAAGTAGGTTTGTGTTGCTGTGAGACACAAGCCCTGTGTCTTTTTCCATCTGTGTCGTGGCATCACAAACATACCCCAAAGAGGTGAAGCCTGTGGTACACTACAGTGCTGTTTCTGTTACAGTGCTGTTAAGTAGTGAGATCCTGTGGATGCCACTGATAAGTTCTTGAAGGGTATACTAATGAAAAAAATGGGTTGGGTTCACATAGCACATTACATCACAAAAAAAAAAAATCTAATGAAGGTTAACCCTGCACTTAACATTGTGTTAAGTGGAGAGCGGTAGAAAGCAGGCAAGTGTCAGAAGGCAAATGCTGGACACACCTAAAGAGCAGGAGATTAATTTATTCACACCTACCCCTTTCAACAATCAGGGATAGAGCTTTAAAACAAATACACCACACTTAATATATGAATGCAGCCTCCGGGTTTTCACCAGCATAGTTCAGTACATGCTGGGAACACAGTCACAGTGATAACCCCTTTTCTTTTAAAACAAGACTGCTAAGCATCCAATTACTGTTGATCAAATGAGAAATCAATTGATGAAGTTCTTCCCCCATGTACATACACAATGCATCTATTAAATTACTAAGACCTGTTATTTTGCTTCAATTCTCAAATCTATATAAATCTATCAAATGACTGATGTGACCAGCCAATCAAAGAGCCGACCCTTTTCATGTACATGCAATGCACACAGCTCACATTAAAAAAGAGCAGGACTTCTCTTGCCTGATCAGGCCCTCCATATTGATGCTGTTGCCCCCCTCCCCCCCCCATGCTACTGTCCTACCAGCAAACAAGTGTGTCTTGCAGCTACTTGGAAGTGTGAGGTGGAGAAGGTGACCTTAGCCATGGACATAGGGGTCAAATGATGCTGAGATGGTAACTCCAGTGAAATTTGAGAGAACTTCTCCAAGTCTGATTTTGAAAGCTCCAATGTTGGTAGTATGGGAGGTGTGCCAGAAGATATTTGACAACTGGAAGTCCACCCCCACCCAACCCACACTCTTCAATTTCTGAGTTGGTAGCTGCAACAACTGCTCACACATTTGCAAGGTTCATTTGCAAATTTCAACTCCTACTGTCAGTGCAAGACAAGTTGGGCTGTGACA
Organism: Azemiops feae; assembly: GCA_023970755.1. NCBI lineage: Eukaryota > Metazoa > Chordata > Lepidosauria > Squamata > Viperidae > Azemiops > Azemiops feae. Next base: position 46,491 of record JALGBA010002696.1, on the reverse strand, counting down.
GTTGCGGTGGGGAAGGAGGGCTTTAAGATGATTCAAAAATGCCCTTTGGAATCTGTTGCTCAGAAGCAAATTTTTTTGAGGGTATATATTACTGATAAGCCCAGACTCCCGCCAGGAATATCTATAGAAGAAAGTAGTTATCCAATGTCAACCCTAGCATTTGGCATTTTCTTTTTTTTTTTTTATAACAAGTTTTATTGAATTTTTTTTTGTTTTACAACCAAGTGCTTGGAACTCATCGTGGAGATAGGGCACTCCATACAACAAAGTAAAAAATATAATCATACATAGACAATTTGAATTACTTCTTTAAAAGTTCCCTCTCTAAGCAAAGAAAGAAAAAACAAATAGAAAAAAACAACAACACACAATATCAATAATATTTCCACCCGTTTTCAGGCTTAACTAACTCACAATTAACATATTCCAATTTGGCCTTATATAAACATATAGTATACAATTCGGGTACCCATATAGTATAGATTATTTTTAAGATATACATATTATTCCAATTATTCAGTTTATAGTTCTCTGTTTTAAAACCATTTTACATTCAAGCCTAAAATAATAAGACAATAATTGTTTCTAAAATAGACTTATAATATGCCTATTATCTATATATATATATTTTAATATCTCTCAACTATATTCTATTTCCTGTACTCTTATCAAATATTTTTATAAATCATAGTTAAATGTTTCACCAATCTCTATCCAACTCCTAATTTTAGATTTTCCAATTTTCCATCTTGCCATCCGGACCATAATCAAATCAATAATTTACATCAATATTAACTCAGATCAAAGTCTTGAACCTTAGGAATCTCAAGCATATTAGTTCAGTCAAAGTCTCTAAAAGCCATTTTTACCCATCCAATAAAATTTTAGCTCTAACTTTTAAACCTAATTCTAGCTTTCTTTTTGTGCCAAGCAGGTTTCCACAATAGGGCTTCTAATTCCTTCCATAGTATTTGACCATACACATTTTTCCACAATTGAATCCAGTCATAGTCTTCTTCTCTTTTCTCCAATGTTGTCTGACTATGTAATCAGTCTTAATCAATATGGTGATTGTTCGTTGTTTGTTCATGTTGTCAGCATTTTTAACGTCTCGTATCTGAAAGTCTGTTCCTGTTGCTTTTAAAATTATAGATGTTTTAGTTGAACTCTGCCTTTGGTCATCCAAAGTCTCCGTCATTTGTGTATAAGATGTAGTATCTTCCTCTTCAATAGATTGTAAATGTGTTTCCTCCATATCGTTAAGTTGTAGACCTAGTTGTGTATCATATCCAATAAGTTGAATTTCAGTTTTTAACTCTGGGATTTCCCTTTTCCAAAGCATTCTAAAATGTTCTTTTAATTCCTCCTTCGTTTCCAAGATTTTTTCTAATATAAATCCATAGTTAAGTTGTGAGTGGGATTCCATTCTTCGTTTTTTTAGTATAAAATCCAAACAAAAGTAGGAAAAGCAAGTACAAAAATAAAAACAGCAAAAGTCCCAATCAATATTATGAATATCTAATTTATAATCCAAATAAATAATAGCAACTGGTGTCTCAATTATTATATTGTAATCCTAAAGCGAAAAAATCCATTTTTCAGGAGAGTATACTTTGTATTATAAAATCAAAAACAGCAGGCAGAAGTTCAAACAAGTTCCAAAAGAAATGCAAGCGTCTGGGCGATAGTTACAATGTTGCAATGGCGCTTTCTGGGCTTCACGCCAAATTCCGAATTAGATTGTAGCCGTGCAATCCACATAAATTCGCCCAGGAGCCGTAGCGTGTTTTTTTTGTTTTTTTAAAGTAGATAGCACTGTTCAGAAGGGGGGGGAAGAAGAAGAACACTCCACCCCCCTCCCTAAAGGTTTCCACTTAAGCTGAAAACAAGCAAGCAGAGAAAGAGAGTCACAGTAAGAATTTTTTTCTTCTCTTTTTTCTTCAGGGTCCCCCGAATTCCAGCCGCTCAAATAAACAATAAAAATTAGTTTTTGTTTTTTTCCCCACAGCTCTTTCCCCAAGTGTTCAAACGCTGCTTTCTCAAGGGGGGGAAGTAATTTCTAAGAGCTTTTCACAGGGAAATGAGTAAAGTATCAAGAGGGAAGGAAAGGTCTCACCCGGATCTTCCATGGTGGTTCTTTTTGCTTAGATGTTGCTGTGACTTTCGGCCAGAGCAGCTGAGTGATCGGCCATGTTACTGGCCGATCTTTTCCCCGTCGGCCCAAAGGTGATTGCTCGGATCGCAGAGGGAGCTGCCGCTCCCTCTGCAATCAACGAGTGCCCTCCTCTACGGTGGTCGCCTCTCCGGGGCGACTTTCGACCCTGTCCAGGGTCTACCGGTGGGGGGAAACCGGTCGGCAAAGAGAGCATACTCTTTGCCTGACCGCAGGCACTGCTACAGGAACCGGAAGCCGCATTTGGCATTTTCAGACAACTGCTTGAACCCAGCCTTTTTGGCTGTAGCTCTGAAGGGCCCTGCTTAGTTCAGGAGCAACCATTTTGATTTTTCACAAATTAACTATTTAGAATACTATGAAAACTTTAATGGCCAGTCAGCTGCTCAGTACTGGTCATTTCTTTTTGTAGCATGTATTAGCTTAATATTCTGCCTTTCCTCCGGAAGCTCAAGGCAGCTTAAATGGAGATTGCCTTCCATTTTATTTCCTCAACAATCCTATATAGAATAGAATAGAATAGAATAGAATAGAATAGAATAGAATAGAATAGAATAGAATAGAATAGAATAGAATAGAATAGAATAGAATAGAATAGAATAGAATAGAATAGAATAGAATAGGAGCTGGAAGGGACCTTGGAGGTCTTCTAGTCCAGCCCCCTGCTCGAGCAGGAGAACCTATATCGTCTCAGACAGGTGGATGTCCAGTCTCTTCTTAAAAATCTCCAGTGATGGATATGGTAGGACTTTGGCCCAAAGTCATACAATCATAGGGTTGGAAGGGACCTTAGAAGTCTCTTCAACATATTCATAACCAATTTAGACAAGGGAATAGAAGGGGAACTCAGCAAATTTGCAGATGACACTAAACTGGCAGGAACAGCAAACACCCCAGAAGACAGGCTTAAAATCCAGATGGAACTCGACAGACTTGAACACTGGGCCCTATCTATCTAGTATCTGTAGTACTTCTATCTCATATCTCACTTCCTTGGACAACTGGGCAACTGTTGCACAGTTGACTAGGTTGCGAGTTTGCACATCATTATTGGCTGATGGAGGGTCCAGAAAAACCCCATTTCTGTTTTGAGTTACAATTACCTTGTTCAAAAGCATTTTGAATTCTGTCTACACAAAGCCCTCTTTGTCTTAGACCAAATATTATGTAAAGTCAGATTAAAGTCCTTGCAAACCTAGCAGACAACTTTGTCTCCCAAAAAGTAGAGAAGGGAACTAGGGGATTAGCCATTTTGGATCTAATTCTCACTAACAGGGATGAAATGATAGAAGGTGTTGAAGCCACAGGAACCTTGGGAGGAAGTGATCATGCAATATTGGAATTCAACATTATGGAAGCACAAGCAATAGAACACAGTCAAACTAGAGTCTTGGACTTTAAGAGAGCTAGAATGGGAAATCAACTCAAGAAGCTTGGGAAATTTTGAAAAGTGAGATAATAAAAGCCCAGTCTAGCACAATACCAACAAAGAGGAAAAATTACAGCTCTCAAAGAAACCAGCATGGCTGCATAAAGAACTCTCTGATAAATTGAAAGATAAACGGGACAAATATAGAAAGTGGAAAGAGGGGCACATAACTAAGACGAATATCAGCAAATAGCCCGAGCCTGCAAAGATGAAGTGAGGAAGCTAAGCTCATAATGAACTAAGGCTTGCGACCAAAGTCAAAAATAAAAAAAAAGCTTCTTTCAACATGTAAAAAAACAAGAAAAAAGTGAAGGAAATGATTGTCCACTAGTGGGTGAAAGTGGCAAAAACGGTGACAAGCACAGGAGAAAGCAGAACTATTTAATCTTTTTGCATCTGTCTTTATACACAAGGGAAAAAAAACAGACCAACTACAAAAAAGTGCCATAAAAAACAGAATGAAATGCAAGTTAAGATAGCAAGAAAACGGTAAGTGAGCACCTGCCAGCCTAGACGAGTTCAAATCACCAGGACCAGATGGATTACACCAGGTTCTCAAGGAACTGGCAGATGTGATCTCAGAACCATTGAACTATATTTTTCAAAGATCTGGAGCACTGGGGAATTACGCAGGACTGGAAAAGAGCTGATGTAGTTCCATATTCAAAAAAAAAAAGGACCAGAAAACAGACCTATCAGCCTGACCTCAATACCTGGGAGATTCTGAAAGAGAATCAAACAACGAATCAGCGAACACCTATGAGGCAAACAAAATACTATAAAAGCAACATGGGTTTGTCAAAAACAGATCATGCAGACAAACCTTATTGCATTCTTTGACAAGTGACAAAAGTAGTGGATCAGAGGAATGCTGTGGATATAATTTACTTGGACTTCGTAAGCATTTGATAAAGTAGATCACAACCTACTACTATAAAATAGAAAAATGTGGGTTAGACAGCATCACCACCAGATGGATTCGTCAGCTGGCTGACCGGCCGTACTCAGCTTGTGGTCCCAATGGAACCGCATCTCAATGGAGGAAGTGTGCAGTGGGTGCCCAGGGCTCTGTTCTGGGCCAGTGCTCTTCAACATCTTCATCAACGATTGGACGGAGGGATAGATGGGGAACTCATCAAATTTGCGGATGACACCAAGCTGGCAGAATAGCCAAACACCAGAGACAGGCTTAAGATTACAGGAGGACCTGGACAGACTTGAAGATTGGGCGCTATCTAACAAATGAAATTCAATGGTGAAAAAAAGTAGGTTCTACATTTAGGCAAGAAAAACAAATGTACAGGTATAGTATAGGGGTACCTTGCCAATAGTAGTAACTGTGAGAGGGATCTCGGAGTCCTAGTGGACAATCCTTAAATATGAGCCAGCAGTGTGCTGCAGCTGCCAAAAAAAGCCAACACATGCTGGGCTGCATTAACAGAGGGATGAATCAAGATCACGTGAAGTATTAATACCACTTACAATGCCTTGGTAAGGCCACACTTGGAATACTGCATCCAGTTTTGGTCACCACGATGTAAAAAAGATGTGAGACTCTAGAAGAGTGCAGAGAAGGGCAACAAAGATGATTAGGGGACTGGAGGCTAAAGCATATCAAGAACGTTTGCTGAATTGGGTATGTCTAGTTTAAAGAAAGAAGTAGGTTAGATTCAAGTATTCCAATATCTCAGGGGACAAAGAAGCATCAAGCTATTCTCAAAGGCGCCTGAGGGCAGGACAATAAGTAATGGATGGAAACTAGTCAAGGAAAGAGCAACCTGGAACTGAGGAGAAAACTTCCTGACAGTTAGACAATTAACCAGTGGAACAACTGCCTCCAGAAGCGGTGAATGCTCCAACACTGGAAGTTTTTAAGAAGAGACTGGACAGCCATTTGTCTGAAATGGTATAGGTTCCTGCCTGAGCAGGGGGTTGGACTCGATGACCTCCAAGGTCCCTTCCAACTTTATTATTATTATTATTATTATTATTATTATTATTATTATTATTATTATTATTATTATTATTATTATTATTTTTCACAAGGAGTTGGGTAGCTTTAACACTGAGGAAGAGTAGGAGCTAACAGCAAGGAAAAGAAAGACCAAGAGCCTCAAAAACATGTAGTTGGAGAAGCCATGAGAATTTTGTCCATGGCTTCATGGGAAGCTTAAAAGAACAAAACAGAATTACAATATTGTATAGTTAGGTGCAAAAGCAATGCTGCTTTGGATAAATGGAATGACATTAGAATGGTGTCTTGGGGAGTTATCTCTAGCCTGTCACACTTATACCTGTTGATCATCCGTCTCCATGTGGAATCAATGATTTGCCACTGTGAGATATCCCGGGACAGGATCTACTGAAAGATTTTGCAATTAATTTTACTTTCATAATCAATCTTGCTTTCTGTAAGGTTTCCACAGGATCTTCTTGGCCAAGGTGAACTCTTTTATCAGGCATAGGATGAGGCCCTTCTTTCTTCATCACTGCATAGGACATGTCCGGGTCTATGATGACTTGACGCTGCTAGCTTGGCGCAGCCAGCTTGGACGGCCTTCTTGACACCGCCAAGTCCTGTCTGCCAACTCGGTGCCACCATTTCTTCACAGGACATCTCAACACCGGAAATGGTCACCACCAAGTCCTGTCTGCCAACTCGGTGCCACCATTTCTTCACAGGACATCTCAACACCGGAAATGGTCACCACGATGTAAAAAAGAAGTTGAGACTCTAGAAACAGTACAGAGAAGAGCAACGAAGATGATTAGGGGACTGGAGGTTAAAACATATAAGGAACGGTTGCTGGAATTGGGTATGTTTAGTTTAATGAAGAGAAGGACGAGGGGTGACATGATAGCAGTGTTCCAATATCTCAGGGGTTGCCACAAAGAAGAGGGAGCCAAGCTATTCTCCAAAGCACCTGAATGCAAGACAAGAAGCAATGGATGTAAACTAACCAAAGAGAGAAACAACCTAGAACTAAGGGGAAATTTCCTGACAGTTAGAACAATTAATCAGTGGAACAACCTGCCTCCAGAAGCTGTGAATGCTCCAACACTGGAAGTTTTTAAGAAGAGACTGGACAGCCATTTGTCTGAAATGGTATAGGGTTTCCTGCCTGAGCAGGGAGTTGGACTAGAAGACCTCCAAGGTCCCTTCCAACTCATTATTGTTATTGTTGTTATTATTATTATTATTATTATTATTATTATTATTAGTATTAGTATTAGTATTAGTATTAGTATTATTAATTATTAGTATTATTATTAATTATTAGTATTAGTATTAGTATTAGTATTATTATATTCGCTGTGGGGATAACTCACTGCGAGCGCCGGATGGAGAGCCAGGCGAGCGAGCAGGCTGTCAGAGGGGGGTGGCGATGGGCGGGGTGCTGGATGGAGAGCCAGGTGGGAGGGTGAGCGAGGGGGCTGTCAGAGGGCGGCAGCGGTAGGTTGGCTCTGCCCCGAACATCAAACTGGCAGTTTGGCTGCAGCGGGGGATAGGGCAGGGAGGCAGTGGCAGGTGGGGGCTTCCTATTTTGACATCCCCAGCGATTGCTTCCGTGCGTTGGGCTGCACCGGATGGGAAGCGAGCAGGCTGTCAGAGGGCAGAGTGGCGGCGGCACTGGGCAGGACGCTTCCCATTTTGACCCCCTCACTGCTGCCGTTGCCACTGTGCCTTGGCTCTAGCCCAGGGCTTTTCACCCTTTTCAGAGATTGTACCGCTTTTACAACATTCAAGTACCACCAGTGCTTAGCAAGGTGTTAAAAACTTGATGACTAAAAAAAAAAGGGGGGGGGGATTTTGTGTTTTACTGTTATATTCATTTGTTGTTATAGAAATGGCTAGTTTATAATATTATGGAAAAGTAAAAAGTTGAGGTTCAATGTTAATGCTTCCTTCTACTGCAACAAAGTCGGAAGTCAATGCCTTTCCTTTTTCCCTTCTCCCCCTCACTTTTTTCTTTTTTTCTTTCACCCTTCGCTCACAAAAGCCCCTCTCTCTCTCACACACACTTCTCTCAGAAAGCCTTTCCTCTGTCTCTCTCACACACTTTTCCCAGAAAGCCTTTCCTCTGTCTCTCTCACACACTTTTCCCAGAAAGCCTTTCCTCTGTCTCTCTCACACACTTTTCCCAGAAAGCCTTTCCTCTGTCTCTCTCACACATACTTCTCCCAGAAAGCCTTTCCTCTGTCTCTCACACACACTTCTCCCAGAAAGCCTTTCCTCTCTCTCTCCCAGAAAGCCTTTCTTCTGTCTCTCTCACACATACTTCTCCCAGAAAGCCTTTCCTCTGTCTCTCTCACACATACATCTCCCAGAAAGCCTTTCCTCTGTCTCTCTCACACATACATCTCCCAGAAAGCCTTTCCTCTGTCTCTCTCACACATACTTCTCCCAGAAAGCCTTTCCTCTGTCTCTCTCACACATTCTCCCAGAAAGCCTTTCCTCTGTCTCTCTCACATATACTTCTCCCAGAAAGCCTTTCCTCCATCTCTCTCACACATACTTCTCCCAGAAAGCCTTTCCTCCATCTCTCTCATACACTTCTCTCAGAAAGCTGGGCTCCAGCTGATCGGCGCTTCTGGGGGGCTCAGCAGAAGTGCTGATCAGCTGTAGCTGTGCGTGCCGATCCTGGGCTCCTGCCCAGCTCACTCACTCACCCTTCCCCCAAAAACAGGCCGCTCACTAACTCACCCTTCAACCGAAAACACGCCACTTGCTAAACACGCCGCTCGCTCATGCGCCCTTTCCCCGAAAACAGGCCGCTCGCTAAACAGGCCGCTCGCTAACTCACCGTTTGCCCGAAAAGACGCCGCTTGCTAAACAGGCTGCTCGCTAACTCACCCTTCGCCCAAAAACACACCGCTTGCTAAACACGCCGCTTGCTAACTCACCCTTCCCCAAAAAACATGCCGCTTGCTAAACATGCCGCTCGCTCACGCGCCCTTTGCCTGAAAACGCCGCTCGCTAAACATGCCACTCACTAACTCACCCTTCACCCGAAAACACTCCACTTGCTAAACACACCGCTCGCTCACGCGGCCTTCCCCCGAAAACACGCTGCTCGCTAAACAGGCCTCTCGCTAACTCACCCTTCCCCCAAAAACACGCCACTGGCTCTGTCTCTCCTCACTGCTTTGGTAAGAAAAGCCTCTTCTCTTCTCGCTCTGCCCCTTTTATACTTCTCTTCTCTCCGCCCTTCTCCTCCTTTTCTCTTCCGGGTGCGCCAGAAGCTCCAATTACCATGTTGCCACGTGCGCCGATCCTGGGGCTTCTGCCAAGCTCTGCAGCTCCAGCTGATCTCCTCCAGGTCTGTGTGGCGCCGCTTTAGCTGGTTCCCTCCCCCGCTACAGTTGGCTAGGGCTCTCGTACCACCAGCCGATGCTAAAGTACCACTGGTGGTACGCGTACCACCGGTTGAAAAGCCCTGCTCTAGCCCAAATGGGCAGGTTGGCTGCAGTGGTGTGCGGGCAGTGGGCTGGGCTTCCGCCACTCTGCAAGTTTTTTTTAAAGCGCTGCAGCTCTGCAAGTTTTTTTTCCATGCCGCGGCCCTGCCAGTTTTTTTTTAAGCACTGCTGCCACTCTACAAGGAAAAAAAAAATGTTGCAATGCAGCAGCGGCGCTTTAAAAATATTGCAGAGCCATGGCATGGAAAAAAAGTGGCAGAGCCATGGTGCTTTTAAAAGAAAAAGTTGCAGAGCCATGGCACGGAAAAAAAAAAACCGGCAGAGCCACAGTGCTTTAAAAAACTTGCAGAGTGGTGGAAGCCCAGCTCGCCACCCACCCGCATACTGCCGCAGCCAACTTGCCCGTTTGGGCCAGAGCCAAGGCGCAGAAGCAACGGCAGTAGTGAGGGGGTCACAATGGGTAGTGCCTCGCCCAGTGTTGCCTCCACTCTGCCCTCTGACACCCTGCTCGGTCACTTCCCATCCGGCGCATCCCAAGGCAGTCCAGTTGCCTTTTGAAAAAGCATCTTTGAGACAACTATGACCTGGGTGACTGAGAATCTCCACAGACAATCAAAGGAATGAGTTCCAGTCTCCATGGCCATTTCACATATATCTATTTCTGAACAAGAACATCACTGAGGCTGGGTTCAAACAAAATGCTAGGTCAATAAAAATGATGCAACTGCATTTGCAAAACATGCTTAAGCTTCATTAGCATTAATCTTTGTTTAAATTTACATGACTTAGCATGTGTGAATAACCCATCCTGTTTGCTTCATTTATGATTGAATTTATTCCATGAACCCAGAAAAGACATCTTGGTAGTGAAGTTAAGTATGCTGTGCAAACCTGGACAATATAATAATACAGTTGGGGAGGCAGTGAAACACATCCCTGTAGAATATTTTAGACAACTGCTGTTCTGGATTATTTTAAGACCAAATCTCTGCTGATGGCATTTTAGATCTATCCAAAGGGGTTGGGATCAGCTCTTCTTCAAGTTGATTAAAATATAAAGCAAAACTAACTCTTTGCACACCAATTAACAACACAAAGGAGCCTTCTACTTTGTTTCCCAAGAGCCCCATTCCAGGCATACGGAGTTTCCAGTCTCTGCCAGATCTCCGTTGGGATAAAAAATGTTTCAGCACCTATGGAGCGCTTCCAAACACACCAGTCCCTGCGTTTGGAAGCGCTCCACAGGTGCTGAAACATTTTTTTATCCCAAATGGAAACGTGACAGAGACTGGAAGCTCCACGTGGCTGCCAGTGGGGCACTTGAGAAACGGAGCGTTCTTTTCCGTGCAGTCACACAGGGTGCTTCAAAATGCAGGGAATCCCTGCATTTTGAATAGCCCCACCAGAGCACAAACACTCCACAATCCACCATGCCAAATCCTAACACCCACCCCACCCCAGGGCATCCACCATGCCAAATCCTAACACCCACCCCAGGGCAACCACATTCCTTCACCAACCTACTTTCTAGCTCCGTTCTCTCTGTGCAGAGCAACAAAAGAAGTTTGTGGGACTAAAAAAAAAAGATCAATCTGACCTTCCAACTTCTCGCGAAAAAAAAAAATCTCGCAAAGTTGGAAGGTCTGATTGAACTTTTCTTTTACCGGTAGTCCCACAGGGTTCTTTTGTTGCCCTGCACGCAGTGGCAGAGAATGGAGCTGGAAAGGAGGTTAGTGAAGGGAGGCTTTGGGGAAGCGAGGGGAGACGGGGAAGGGTCTGCTCTGGCCGCCGCTGCCTCACTCCGCCAGCATCAGGGCTCGGAGGCTTGTTTTCTCTGGAAAAAGCCATTACTCAAGCCCCTTCCTGACAAAAGCCTCTGGAGCAAGCGCGCCTCGCTCTTCGGTTCCATTTTCACCAGGAAGGGGCTTGAGAAATGGCTTTTTCCGGTGAAAACGGAGCCACAGAGCGAGGTGCGCTCGCTCTGGAGGCTTGTTTTTGCCAGGAAGGGGCTTGAGAAATGGCTTTTTCCAGCGAAAACGGAGCCACAGAGCGAGGCGCGCTCACTCCGGGGGCTTGTTTTTGCAAGGAAAAGCATTTCTCAAGCCCCTTCCTGGCAAAAACAAGCCTCCGGAGCGAGCGCGCCTCGCTCTTATTGAGAGCAATCCTGTGAAAACAAGCTTCCGGAGTGAGCTGGCCTTATTGAGAGCAATCCTGTTCTGCGACTCCGTTTCCTTTCACTCAGACAGAGCAGACAAACTCAAGCCTGCCCTCAAACACCTTTCATCCGAACGGAGCCCTGAGTCACACGGAGTTTCAAGCAGTCACACGGAGCGTTCCTTTCCATTTCTGAAGTGCCCCAGTGCAGGCACATGGCCCTTCCAATCTCTCTCAGGTCTGCGTTTGGATAAAAAGTGTTTGAGCGGCAGCAGCTTGAGTTTCTCTGCTCTGTCCCAAAGGAAGAAATCGGAGGCACAGAGCAGGATTGCTCTCAAGAAGACGCAGGTGCACTGCGTGCGCTGGCATTATTGAGAGCAATCCTGCTCTGTGCCTCCATTTCCTTTCACTCGGAGCAGAGAAACTCAAGCCGCTCCCACTCAATGAGTGAGGAGGAGGATGATGAGGAGGAGAAGAGTGGTGAGGATTTGTGCCAGCCAGCTGGCCATGTGAGGACTAGGTCGGGTGGGGTGGCGGGGTGGCTGGCTGGCTGGCTGGGGAGGGGGATCATGGCTGCTCAGGTGGTTGCTCCTGCTACCGGCTTGGATGCGGGTGCAAGGGACCTGGCCCCGCAATGCCTCCCCACTCAGTTGAAGGCTTTGTTCCTGCTCTCAAACTAAGGCTGGCGCACGTGAGCGAGCAGCGCACCCAGGCCATGGACAGCATTGGTTCCTGAGCCTGGCTGACTCCAATTCCACGCTTTGCCCCATAGGCATGCAAACGAAGCAAACACTTCCCCCCCCAAGAGAATGGAAGCTTCCGGGGGCCATGATCTCTTTTGCAGAGAATTTGTGTTTGAACTCATGCGATATTACGGCACCCATGAGCTTCCATTGTCGGCGCGAAAAGCATTTCCAAGCCGACTCTCTTTTCCCTCAAAGAGAAAGAAACCGCGGCAGAGAGGAGAGAGATTTTGCAAGTGAGTCTGGCATGGCAGGAAGGGAGGGGGAAGTAGTTGTGGGGAGCGGGGAGACGAATAGGGTGAATATTGCAGAGCCTCTGCGGTCGCTCGTAAGGGTGAACGACTGCTGTGGTGCTGCAATAGTCGTAATTTTGGGATTTGCTCAGAAACACTAGGGGGCGCTGATCATGTAACTTCGAACAAGCGTTAAGTGAATGCTCCTGACTCGGGGATTACCTGTCCCAGGGTATTCACCAGAGAGACAGGTGTCAGTATAGTGGCTGGACTTTATGATTGAAGGTTGCACATGTAAAAAAGGGGTTGGGCTTTAATCACCCAGTTATGGCCAACATCTTGACTTTTTTGACCCCCATGTTCCTGCTCCATATCTTTCCTCCATATGCTCCCTTCTATAGCCATTCATCTTTATTTATTTCCCTGGTAAGATACTTGGGGGGAGGTATATTCTGTTTGGATGGTGTTATTTGGCTACATAAAATCTCACTTTTTTTAAAAAAAAAGTGATTGTACATAACATATCTTGGTTTCCTGTTTTTCCCATGGTTCAGATAGCAGGGGCAAAAGCAAAAGTCTGAATGTCATTTTCAGGTTCTCATAAATTGGCAGACTCAATGCAATGGCAATATCACAAATTGTGGTGGTGGTGCAATACCCTACCTTGTGATGTTGCACTACTAGGGCTTCATCCCTTTTTGCCATCTGTGCCTGGCCCGCACTCTTGGGGACACTTAGCTTATAATTTATGGATAGTCAAATAGAATGAATATAAAATGCTAATGTGATGGTGAGACATAAATCAGCAGATGCATGGAAAGACATGTCTATATGTATACGTCCTTTGTCTGCCCCTCACTCCTCAATCTCTCCCCTCTACTTGGCTTCTCCAAAATGTCACCACCCATTAATCCAGATAAACATTTGCAATCAACTCAGTTTACTATTGTCAGAAGTGAGCTAAACTTAAAGCCAGTGATTGCCACTTTTGATTTCTAGGGGTTTAACAGTAGTAGCAAGGCCATGCTGCCTAAAGCTGTTGTCAACAACTTACTACCCATTTTCCACCTGTGCCCTTAATTTAATTGCAAAGGTCTCCTGAAAGCAGCTAGTTCTGATTTCTGATAGTTGTGATCTGCCCCTCCCCTAAAAGCCTGCTACTTGGCAGAAGAGTGTTACGTATTGAATATATATAAAGTTGTGTTAATCCCTGCTTAAGTGAAACTAACTTAACTCCAACTGCTTTTGAAGCTAAAATGAAACTAACCTTTAGATGACCCTGACTGTTAACTCCAACTGTTTTGGAGAGAAACTTTGAACATTCATATTTGGGCGGGCTTTTCAAGTATTGTGATTGGTTAAGGCCCTGTGGGCTCAGAGTATAAATTACAGGCAATTGCCTGCAGTTCTCAGTTCTAGTTTGAGTCAATAAATGATGTAACTATGCTGGTCTGCTCCTTGCCTACTGAAACCCACTACACAATAGTGGCGACGAAGGTGGGATGCTGCAGAGGAGAGAGCTACTGCTAACCAAGAGACTGAAATCACGGGGTGATAGGCTTGGTAAAGAGCCCCGGCAGGCCTAGTTCTCACCCCCCGCCTACCAGTAAGCCACACTGGAGGCACGCTGAAATCACTGGGTGTCAAACCAGGTAATGAGCCCCGGTGGGACCACGCTCCCCACCCTGCCTGCCAGTAAGACACACTGGAGGCACAGACATACCTGAGGGATCTGTCCCCAGGACTCCTAAGTGCAGCACAGCTCCAACCGCAGCAGTACAGGCATTAACCAGCACCACAGGGGCCTCCCCAAAATGGCTAAATTGGGAAGGCTCAACGAGTTTGATATTACTCATCCTGAACAGTGGAGCTCATACGTCTCCTGAGTAGACAACTATCTCCGGGCTAACCAGATCACAGACGATGGCCTGAAGGCGGCAACCTTACTATGTGTCTGCGGACAAGCCACGTTTGATATCGCTGAAAACCTGATAGCACCGGCAAGTATACAGACTGTGGCCTACACAGACCTCAAGAAAAAATTAAGGGGACATTTTGAGCCTAAACTCTCAGTAATCGCCTGGCGCCATGCATTCGAGCAACGTGAGCAGAGATCCAGAGAATCTGCAGCAGAGTTTTTGGCAGCCCTTCACCAAGCTTCGCGCCAATGCGAGTTCCCTGACCTGGAAGACCGTCTCAGAGACAGGCTCGTTTGTGGCCTGCATAATAGAGAATTACAGCAGCGCCTATTCGCCATGGAGAAACCGACTTTCCAAGACGCATTGAAGGAAGTCATGGCGAATGAGGCTGCCAGAGGGGCAATGAAGACTCTCCGGCCACCTAAAACACACACCAGCCCCACAGCGATCCGCCAAGAGACCGCAGAAGGCTCGGGGGAGGCCAGTGCGAGTGAAGAAATCGATCATTTGCGGAGAGAGCCACCCAGATGGCCATGCTCCACAGAGCAAGCAACTTCCCCACAGAGCTGCGCAAGCTGCGGGGGACAGCATGAAAGAGCAGAGTGCAGATTCTGCACAGCAGTATGCTGTGCCTGTGGAAAGCAAGGGCACATTGCCAGAGTTTGCAGAGGTCGTCAGCGGGAAACGAAACCTGCGACACAGCAGCACAAGGGTAAATGGCCCCCAGGACAGAACAGAGTTGAATACTGCTCGGGAAGGCATAGTGTCAACGCTGCTAATATTGGATATTCTTGCTTTGACAAAATATGCAGAACTGTCTGGTATTTTTAGGGTTAACTTAGATGATGCTGGGAGGGGAGGAGAAAGAATATGTGTAGAGAGTAATTACGCGGGCTTCAGAACGGAAGTGAACCTTTGCCCCCAGGCTGATTGGAGAACGTGATTTATGACAGCAAAATAAGGGAGGGAAAATGCTAGCAAAATAACTGCTCAGGGGAGGAGATTTCAGATCTTGGCATCCCATTCATGGCGTGCCGACATTCTGTTACACAGAAATAGAGACTTTTTAGGATAAACAATGCCTGGAAGTTCTTTGAAGTGTTTCATTAGTCGGAACCTTGACACATAGCATCCAACACACAGGGGCCCAACGTTCCATCAAAGAAAAGATAAGACTCCAACCAAGACTGCAAGGGGTCCCATGCTCCATGGAGCTAGATACTGGATTGGCCCTGTCCATTATCTCCTCCAGGACTTTCGACCACATTTGCAAACGTAGCCGATGGCAGGTCCCGCTCCAATCATCGAGCTTAGTGCTAATGGACTTCCAGAATTGCCATGTTCCCGTAAGGGGGGAAGCTACCATTAGAGTACAATTCAGAGAGTTCAAGGGTCCCCTCAGCGTAGTGGTTGTAGAGGGACCGCGCACCAGCCTCATAGGACTGGACTGGTTCGAGGCCCTGGGCATCAGGGTGACGGGCATCCATCGAACACAAATAGCTGATCTAGCAGCAGTATGCCATCAATATGCTGACGTATTCAGCACAGAGCTGGGACAATACAAAGGGGCACCCATTTCACTCAACCTCGATCCAGCAGTAACTCCAATCCGTTTAAAACCATGCAGGGTTCCCTTTGCATTGAAGCCTAAAATTGATGCGGAACTAGACAAGCTGGTACAGCAGGGAGTGCTCCAACCTGTGGACTGTAGCCAGTGGGAGACTCCAATAGTGACCCCAGTTAAGCCTAACGGGGACGTTCGCATCTGCGCAGACTACAAGTGACACCATAAACAAGGCACTACAGCAGCATACCCTGTACCAGTAGTGAGCCACATCCTCGCCTCGCTCCAGGGAGGCCGAATCTTCGCTAAGTTAGACCTCGCCCAGGCCTACCAGCAGCTACCGGTGGACGCTACCGCAGAAGCACAATCGTCACACACAGAGGTGCATTCCGAGTGCGCTGTTGCAGTTTGGGGTAAGCGTAGCACCAGGGTTGTTCCAAAGTATTATGGAACGAACACTGAAGAACATTCCCGGCGTCTGCCCGTATTTTGATGACGTCCTGATCGTGGGGGAATCAGCGGCAGTCCTGGCGGAATGTCTCCGTGCAGTACTCCAACGTTTCCACGAGGCAGGCCTAAAACTCAAGAAGGAAAAGTGCCAGATTGGCGTGGAATCCACAGAATTCCTGGGTTTCCGCATCGATGCTGCTGGAATCCACCCATCTGAAGCAAAGCTAAAGGCAATTCAGCAAGCCCCCACACCAAAATCCAAGGGGGAGCTACAAGCATTCCTGGGCTTGCTCAATTTTTACCACTCATTCTTACTGCATAAGGCTGCCCTGGCAGAACCGCTACACCGCCTTCTGGACAAAAAAACGCCCTGGGTCTGGTCGAGCACCCAAGACAAAGCGTTCAAGGCGGTAAAATCATTGCTATCCTTGGACTCCGTCCTAGCTCATTTCAATGAAACCCTACCAGTAACACTAGCCTGTGACACTTCGCCATATGGCATTGGGGCAGTACTAAGCCACAGGATGCCAGATGGTCGAGAGGCCCCCATCGCATGCTATTCTAGAACATTATCATCGGCTGAAAGGAACTATGCCCAGATAGACAAGGAAGCCCTCGCCATAGTGGCTGGCATTAAGAAGTTCCACGACTTCTTATATGGACGAAACTTCACCATCTTTACAGACCACAAACCTCTGCTTGGTCTCTTCACAGCAGACAAACAAACACCACAGATCCTGTTGCCGCGAATGCTACGATGGTCCATTTTCATGGCTGCATACTCTTACCGGCTAGTCCACAAGCTGGGTAAGGAAATGGGCCACGCCGATGCTCTCAGCCGACTGCCTCTACCGCAGACTGATCCGGACCCAGCCCCAGCTTGTTGTATCCTGGTGATCCAGGACCTGCCTGAAGCACCCCTACATGCAGGGGACATTGCAGCTGAAACCACCACGGACAGAACGCTTATCCACGTTCTCAACTGGCTGTTAAGGGGATGGCCAGAGACCCGGCCAGGCCCTGAGTTCCATCACTATGTTTCTCGGAAAAATGAACTGTTGGCCCACAAGGGATGTGTGCTGTGGGGCAGCAGGGTCATCATTCCAGCCAGTCTTTGCTCCAGGGTGCTGGATTCCTTACACGAGGGGCACCCAGGAATTGTTCAAATGAAGGCTCTAGCCAGGAGCTACTTGTGGTGGCCAGGCCTGGACAAGGACATTGAGAATCAAGTAAGGAGTTGCCAGGCCTGCCAAGAAACCCAACCGGAGATGCCACAAGCACCAGTGCACCACTGGGAGACCATGCACGCCCCATGGTCTCGCGTGCACATTGACTTTGCGGGCCCCTTCCAAGGGCAGGTGTTCCTAATTGTAGTAGACAGTTATTCCAAGTGGTTGGAAGTGGCACCGGTCTCATCGATGACAACAACCAGGGTCATCCAAGAGTTGTGCCAGCTGTTCGCCACACATAGTCTGCCAGATGTAATCATGTCCGACAATGGGGCACAATTCACGGCAGGAGAGTTTCAATCCTTCCTCAACGCCAACATGATTCGGCACGTAACATCCGCTTCATTCCACCCCGCGACCAACGGTCAGGCCGAACGAATGGTCAGTGTCAACGCTGTTAATATTGGATATTATTGCTTTGACAAGATATGCAGAACTGTCTGGTATTTTTAGAGTTAATTCAGATGACAATAGGAGGGGATGAGATTGATAAGGAAAGCGCGGGATAAGGAACGGAAATGAATCTTTGCCCTTCAGGCTAATTGGAAAGTGTGATTCATGACTGCAAAATAGGGGAGGGGTTTAGCCGGATAAGTCATGCGCAAGTAAGAGAAATTCAGATCTTGGCATCCATCCATGCTGTGCCGACACTGTGTTCCTGATTAAAGACTTTTCAGAATAAACAATGCCTGGAAGTTCTTTGAAGTGTTCCATTAGTCGGAACCATGACATCATGCCAAGATCTAAATCCTTTTCAAACAACTGGGGGTGCATTACCCCCACCTCTTCCTCCTAGGCTTGAGTGAAACTGACAGAGTTTCAGGAGGAAAATCTATCATGAGAAACGGGAGTTTGCCTGAATACAACCCGGCAGCTGCTGATACCCCAGAGGGGGAAGTAACAGCCAGCATGCTGTGGGAAGATGAATTTTGGCAGACAAATGGCTGGCAGACAAATGCAAATCGGTGGAGAGATAACGGACAAACTGCCACTCAAGGCCTGGGTGAGTCACTGGAAAGATTTCAAAACCCAGAGGTGAGAGGCAGAAATCCACTCCTGCAGAGAGAAGCCTGCAGCCCCTCCATTGTAAATCAGACAGCCTTTAAGACCCTGTCTTCCCCTGTCAGGGACTCCAGACCTGAAGAGAGAGGGAATCCCAGTCTGAGGCCTCTGGAACAATGGGGAGTGTGGCATTCTCGGCAGGCAGAGGGTAAACAACCTCTGAGCTTACCACAGCTAATAGAGGCCTTGCAACAGCTTGGGGTGGTGCAAGAGCCAGGAGAACAGCAGCTGGTGGGAGAACGACCACAGCAAGGAGATTGGCCCCAGCCCCCGAACGTGCAACCCCTGGGCATAAATCAGCAGCCAGGATGGGGCCAGCAGCAACAGTCACAGTGGGGGCCCCAACAGCCTATAAATCCTCTGGGCTTGCCACAGCTAATAGAGGCCTTGCAACAGCTTGGGGTGGTGCAGGAGCCAGGAGATCAGCAGCTGGTGGGAGAACGACCACAGCAAGGAGATTGGCCCCAGCCCCTGAACGTGCAACCCCTGGGCATAAACCAGCAGCCAGGATGGGGCCAGCAGCAACAGCCACAGTGGGGGCCCCAACAGCCTATAATTGCTCCACCTTTTAGAGCAACCTTCGATGGGGACCCAGAGAAGCTGATTTTTTTCCTCAACCAAGTGCACTCTCACTTGAATTGCTGGGCCTATCTCTACCCGGACCCAGGGGCCATGGTCGATGTGATTGTGTCCAGCCTAGAGGGAGAAGCATCCGAATGGCTGAACAATTTATATAATGAGCAAGCCCCAGAATTGGAGGACCCCCCACCTCTTCCTCCTAGGCCTGAGAGAAAGATTTGAGGACCCTTCCCTTGGCATCAAAGCAAGAGAACAAATCCACAAAATAAAACAAGCTGGCAGGCCTGCCCTGGAGTACGTGCGAGAGTTTCGCAAGATAGCAGGTTGAATAGAGGGGTGACCAGAGCAATCCCTAATCCATCACTTCATTGAGGGATTAGACGATCACCTCTCTCAGGCCTGCTTCTATCGAGCAGTACCTGATCAGCTGCAAGAATGGTACCAGGCAGCGGTGAAGCTAGACGTTCAGCTCGCCCGCTGTAAGAAGCCTCCCCCACCTGAATCCGAGCAGCAGCCAGAGCAACCCGAACAACAATAACCCCCATGAAAACCTCCAACTACTGTGATGGCTGAGAGACCTAGGCCACCCGCAGGCCCATCAATTAAGTGTTTTCGGTCCGGACAGGAGGGACATCGAGCAGCAACCTGTCCGGTCCCCTACCCCCGACTGCAGAGCAGACCAGAACCAGCGGCGAGAAGGAAACCTGCCCAGCGACTAACGAGAGAAAAATCCAAACAGGTCACGCAAGAACCTGTTGCCCAGATTACACCCCCCACACAAGAGGACGCCGGGATTCCGGGTGGACCCGCCCCTGCTCTACCCTCCTTTGACAGTGACAACGAAGGAGAGAACGACCCGATGGTGAGTCGACAAATCCCGCCTTTTTCACTGGCCGCCAAACTTATAATCCCTAAGTCGGGGGCACAAATGGACTTAAACGTGCTAATCGATTCTGGATGCACCCGATGCATTATTAGCCTGCCCTTTGCCATGAAAATGGGCATACGGGCAAAACAGCTCTCCAACCCTGTGAGGTTTGAGCAAGCCGATGGCTCCCTGATGGGAGGGACCCTAGTCACACAATTAACTGAGCCCCTACGCCTAGAAATAGGTGAGCACTGGGAGTTTATTTGCTTCCTGGTGGCCCCCAAAATAACTGAGGCTGTGATCCTAGGATTAGCCTGGTTGGACAAATGGAAGCCATTTATCTGGTGGGAGAAAGGAATGAGAACTGTGAGACTACCTATAGGGCCTAAGCCTCCCACTGATTCAACTGACGTTGCAGGACACTTTAGGCCACCCAATGAGCGAGCGCACATGGCTGCCTCACCGCCACCAGACGAACCACTCATCCCCAATGAATACCGGGACCTAACGGAGGCATTTAGTGAAAAAGAATGCTATGCCCTGCCCCCTCACAGACCCAATGACTGCTCTATCGAACTGGTGCCAGGAGCCAAACTCCCACGACCAAGAATGTACGCTATGTCCCCCCTCAAAATGGAGGAGATGCAGCGATACGTGAACAAAAACCTAGCGAGGGGATTCATTGAACGGGCCAAATCTACCGTGGGAGCCCCTGTGTTGTTCAAAGAAAAAAAAGATGGGTCTCTTCGTCTCTGCATAGAATATAAGGGTCACAACGCTGTGAGTGTGGAAAACAAATACCCCCTCCCCCTCCTAAAGGACTTATTAACCCATCTGGCTAAGGGGAGTGTCTTCACTAAATTAGACCTGAGAGAGGCATATTACCGGGTGAGAATAAAGGAGGGAGACGAGTGGAAAACTGCCTTCAACTGTCCTATGGGGAGCGATCAGTTCAAAGTCATGCCATTTGGACTACAGGGGGCCCCAGCCATATTCATGCAGTTGATTAATGAGGTCCTACATGATCACTTGTACAAAGGGGTTCTGGTGTATCTTGATGACATCCTGATATACAGCACGAATATGACTGATCACATAAAACTGGTGAGAGAAGTGTTAAAGAAATTATTAAATGCCAAGCTTTATGCCAAATTGTCAAAATGTGAATTTCACCAGACCCGATTAGATTATCTTGGCTACAGAATTTCCAACGACGGCATTGAAATGGATCCAGCCAAAGTGAGAACTATAATTGAGTGGCAGCCCCCAAAGACTTGCAAACAGCTTCAGAGCTTTTTAGGTTTTGCCAACTTCTTTTTTTTTAAAAAAAATAATTTTTATTACCATTTTCCTTTATACAACTCTAATACATATTCAGCAGACTGTGTCATTTTTATATACTTCGGATCAGCATTCCATACAATATATACACTATATACATTCAATGTCTAACCCACAGTAGCCTTATGTACTGTATATTTCCAATTTTTGTTTCTATTATCTATCCAAGTATACCATTTTTCCCAAACTGCGTAAAATTCCGAATCGTCTTTTTCTTTTAGTTCTAGCGTGAGTTTATCCATTTTGGCACATTCATATATCTTCTGAATGATCAATCCCTCTGGTGGTATATTGCGTTCCTTCCAATATTGCGCGAACGCAATTCTTGCCGCAGTTAATATGTGTAAAATCAGATATCTTATTTTCCTGTCAAATTTCTTTTTAAGTATTCCCAGGAGAAATGTTTCCGGGTTTAGTTCTATTTTGTTAGCTCTTGTAGCCACCCTTGTATCTTAGTCCAATACTTTTTCGCTTCAGGACACAGCTACCAAGCATGAAAGAAGGTACCTTGACGATGGTTACATTTCCAACATTTTGGGCTTTGATTCGGATACATTTTCGCCAGCCTTGCTGGGGCTAGATGCCAACGATATAGCATTTTATACTGATTTTCCTTATATGCAGCAGATTTTGTTATGGTATAATTTTTGTTCCAAATTCTTTCCCAATCTTCTAATTCTATATTGTGCCCTATGTTTTTTGCCCATGCGATCATCGGTTCTTTCACCACCTCCTCTACTCTATCAAATTCTAATAAATAATTGTATATTTTGGATATTAATTTTCCTTCGGGGCCTATCAATAGTTTATCTAGTTGTTTTGGTTCCGTGTCAATTCCATACTCTTCCACGTCTTTCTTGTATCTAGATTGCAGTTGTAAATATGGCCACCAATCAATAGATATTCCCTGTTCTTTTAGTAACTGATTATTTTTAAGCTTTCCCTGTTTATCTAAAATTTCTGAGTATCTGGGCATTTTGCTTATATCTAATGTATTGGGATGGATCATTGCCTCCATGGTGGATAGCCAACCAGGAATTTTCATATAATGTTTTTTCCTTATATCATCCCAGGTTCGTAACAATGCATCTCTTATTTTATGTCTATAGAAATATGAGTGTGTCCTGTTCCCTTTATCCCACATAAATGCATGCCACCCCTTATGTAAATCGTGCCCTTCCAGTATTAAGATTCTACTGTTATTTAAGTTAACCCAATCTCTTATCCAGACCAGAGTTGCTGCCTTGTGATAGAGTTCCCACTCCGGGAGTCCAAAGCCACCCCTACTTCTGCTGTCTTGAAGAGAGAGTAATTTTATCCTCGCCTTCTTTCCTAACCAAACAAATTTTGTAGTAATTTCTCCAAAAAACTTATTGTCTAATGATATGGGGATTGTCTGAAATAAATATAATAATTTGGGTAGAATGTTCATCTTAATAGTCGCAATCCTACCTAAAAGCGATAGTTGTAGCCTCCCCCATTTTTCCAAATCTTTCTTTATTTGTTGGACTAATACCATATAGTTATCCTCCTTTAGGGATGAACATCTCGCAGTCAGCCATATCCCTAAGTATTTAATTTTTTTAACAATTTGTAAATCCATTTCCTTTTCTAATTCTTTTTTCTGATTTGTTGTTAAGTTTTTAACTATCATTTTGGTTTTCCTTTTGTTAATTTTAAGTCCAGACATTTCCTCATATTTTTCTATTTCTCGTATTAGAATGGGACCAGATTCCAAAGGTTCTTCAATGATAAATACCATATCGTCCACGAAGGCCTGTGCTTTGTACTCTTCCCTTTTAATTTTCGTTCCCTTTATTTCTTGGTTTGCTCTAATTCTATTTAATAGTATTTCTAATGTTAGAATAAAGAGAAGTGGCAACAGTGGGCATCCCTGACGTACCCCCTTGGTTATTTGAAACGTGTTGGTAGTGTCCCCATTTACTATTACCCTAGCCTTCTGCATCTTATATATTGCCGCTATCATATTTTCGAATTTATTTCCCAATTCCATATGTCTAATTTGCCTAATCATAAATTGCCAATTTAGATTATCAAAAGCCTTTTGAGCATCCAGAAAAACAAGGGCCACTTGTTTCTCTGGGTGGGCTTCATAATATTCCAGTATGTCTACTATTATTCTTGTGTTATCTCTTATTTGTCTATTTGGAAGGAAGCCATTTTGATCCGGATGTATTATCTCATTCAATACTCTTTTCAGCCTGTCTGCTATTATATTCATAAATATTTTATAGTCTGCATTTAAGAGGGATATTGGTCTGTAGTTACTGACTTGATTTTTATCTGTACCTTCTTTCAAGATTAAGGTGATGTATGCCTCCCTCCACGATTCCGGTATTTTCGCTTCGTGTAGTGCTTCGTTACATATTTCCAACAATATTGGTTCCATAATCTCACTCATTTTTTTGTAAATTTCCCCTGGGAGGCCGTCTGGTCCTGGTGTCTTGTTGTTCTTAAGTCTTAAAATTGCCCCTCTCAATTCTTCTGGCGTTATTTCTCTATTTAGTATTGCCCTTTTCCCCTCCTCTAATGGTATGATCCCTTCTTCCAACAAATAATTATCAATTTTATCCGTTGCTATTTCTTCTTGTTTATAAAGGTTCACATAATAATTTTGTACAATTTTCTTTTTCTCTTCTTCATTACTTTGTAAGGTCCCCATCTCATCATATAATTGTTGGATAATCCATCCTTCTTTTTCCTTCTTCAATTTATAAGCCAGCCATCTTCCAGTCTTATTAGCATGTTCAAAAAAGTATTGTTTAGAAAATTTTAAATTTCTTGCAATCTCTGCTTGCTCTAGTATGTTTAATTTATGTCTATCAAGCGTCAAAGTTTCTTTAACTAATTCATCTCCTGGTTTTGTTTGGAGTTGATTCTCCAGTTTTCCAATTTCTTCCTTTAGAATATTATGCTGCTTCCATTTTTCCTTATTTTTCTTTGCCATATAAGCTATTGTTATCCCCCTTATATAAGCTTTCATAGTGTCCCATAGGTTTGTTAATGAAGTGTGTTGTTTTTTATTTTCTTTAAAAAATAATGTCAATTCCTTCATTATCCTTTCAATATATTCCTTTTCCTTTAAAATTTGGGGATTTAGTGTCCATCTTTTAATTTTTTTCCTTTGGCTTCTCCATTTTATCTCAAGGGGATTATGATCTGCCCACGTATTTGGGGAGATCTCAATCTTTTCTATTTCTATAGCTATTTCCTTATTCATCCACAGCATATCAATTCTAGACCAAGATGCATGGGGGTTGGAGTAAAATGTATATTTATTTTCTTTTGGATGTAGGGTTCTCCACATATCTATCAAATTTAATTCATCTATCATTCTAAAAAATGTTTTCGGTAGTATATTTCTTTTATTCTTATTAGTTTTATCGCTAACATAATCTTTTTGGATATCAACTATCCCGTTATAATCACCTACAATGCATATATTCCTATGTCCTGTTGCAATTATCTTTTCATGCAATTTCTTATAATACTCCCCCTGGTTTTTGTTAGGCGCATAGATAGCTACCAACAAGATTTGAGTATGCCCTCGTTTTATTTCCATCATTAGGGTTCTTCCTTTTGGGTCTGCATAAATTTGATTAGCCATTACCCCTTCCTTAATATATACCACCACCCCTTTCTTCTTCTTCTCTGCCAGTGCTGTATAAAGCGTCTCTAATTTTTTATACTCTAAATATTTTTCATCTTGTTTTCGGATGTGTACCTCCTGGAGGCATACTATATCTGTCTTTTGTTTACTTAGCTTTGTTAATATTTGTCTCCTTTTTACTACTGCGTTTAGTCCATTAACGTTTATTGATATTAATTTCAAATCTTCCATTCCGTTGTCTACCAGATATTAGTCTCTGTTTGCCCTTGTAACTTTTTGGGATCTTGTTTTAATACCTCTTATTTCTTGGATTTCTTTTCCTTCTTTCCTTCTCTCTTCCCGGGCTCCTCCGTTAGCTTGGTCTTCTTCTTGGCTTACGGTCTCCATCTCCTCCCTACTACTCTGATCCTCTTCATTTCCCATCAACTGGTCAAAGAAGTCCTGTGCCATCACTAAGCTGTCGATTTTAACCTTCTTGCCTTGCCATGAAATAAGCATTCCCTCTGGGAGTATCCACCTGAACAAGATCTTTCGTTTATTCAATTGTGCGGCCAGGAAACAATAGTCTTTACGTTGTTCTCGAACCCTTCTTGGAATTTGCTTCAATGTAATGATTTCCCTCTCCTTATAAGTCATTGGTTCTTCTCGGGTGATATTGTACACTATATCCCGGATTTTCTTTCAGGCAAATCTAATATGGACCTCCTTGGGCAGTTTATGGTGTCTAGCATAATTCGTTTGAATTCGATATACTTCATCCAATTCGTTCATAATTTCTTGTTTGTCCCTTTGGAGAGATTCTGCTATAATACCTGCCATTATCTGTCCTACATCTTCCTCCTTCGTCTCTGTCACATTTTGGAATCTTAGGAAAAATTATGCCTGGTCCATTTCTAATTGAATTATTGAATCTTCGAGGTCCTTGTTTATTGCCGTCATTTTCTGATCTACCAGGTCTAATTTTTTCCCAGTTTGTTCTGTTTTGTCTTCTATTATTTTATTTTTTGTTCATTCTTCTGAATTGCTTCCTGGATTGAGTTCATTTTATTATCCAATTTGTGAATGTCAAATTTCATTTCTCCATGGTTGTTAAACATTGTTTCTTGCATTTTTACCATTGTTTCCTGGATCAGTGTCAAAGTGGCTTGCATTGTTTGCATGTTTGGGGTCGTATTAGTTTTTTCCGTCTTTTGTGACCCCTCTGTCGACCGTTGGTTTAATGGGGAAGCCGTTGTTATCGTTGGATTTGATGCAGTTTTTTTCCCTGCCTTCAAAGTCGTTGTTGTAATACTGGTCATCTCTTTCAATACTCTACTTTGCTCTCCCAGTATTCTATAAATATTTTTCCACACTGTCATCAACCGTTAACTATCTATCTTTTGTTGTTGTTGTTATTGTTTTTGTTTTTTCCCCTCTTTTCCCCTCCTTGTAGTACTGAGTATTAAATGATAATCAATTCCGCTAATCCTAGCTATCTCTATTCTTAATCAACTTTAAACAACCTTAGTATATTATTCAGCTTAAATATCAATATCAATAGTCTATGTAAATTAATCAAAATATCCCAACAAGAACTCTAAATTAAGTCAATAAGCAGATCTATCTAAGTATAAATATAAATATTAATAATCAATTAATTAGTATATATCTAAATTTGATTCTAAATATAATTATCAATTTGTACAAAAGTATAGTTACAGTTATCAATATATAAGCAATTCAGAGTATCTATATAGTTAGTTTTAAATGCTAAATTATAAACACGTGAATATATCCAGATTTATAGGTGGCTAGATACAGATATAAATATATAAATACCTTAGCTCTATATAAAAAGCGTATTTTATAAATGTTACTGATTCATAAATACTTTACCCCTAATATTTATATCTAAAATATATAGGTATATTTAGTCCTTTGAGTCTTCTTAGTTAATTTAGAATTAATCAATAGAGAATAATAAGTGTGCCTTAAATGCAAAGTTCAGGCATTTACTTCTAAAGGAGTGTAAATCCTCAAATCTTCTCCCGGTTATAACCCGGTTATAACTCTCTTTACTCCTCTTAAGTTATTGGTGCCTCGATTATATTTATATATTTTCTATAGTTTGTTAAGTTATTATTGTTATTATTGTACTCCACTTTTATTCAGTCTCGAATTCTTCTGGTCACTCAGTTCAAAAGTTCTATTGAAGCGGTGGGTTCTCCCTCCACTTTCTGGTTGGGGTGCTCGTCCACTCAGACCTCTCTTGCCATCATGGCGTGCCGTCATCTGCTCTCACCACTTCTCTTCTTCTCCTTTCTTTTCTTTTCCTGTCACTTGCATACCCGATCTCTCTCCTTCTTCGCTTTCTCCTTTCCTTCAGATTCTGACCAAAATGTCCGCTCGTCTCATCACCACAACAATAGCTCGAACACTTTTGTCCTTCCTCCTCTTCGCCTCTTTAGCAGTTAAACATATTCTGCTGAATCACTGCTCCTCCCGCCGAATCACCGCCCGCTCCCCGGCTGGAGATCCCTTTTAGCCAAACAATCAGGACTCACTTTTCCAAGCAGTCATCAGCCTTGCGGTTTTCAGGATAATCCGCCACTTCAAGTGTCACAATCTGCTATGAAAATCTTCTCTTCCCTATGCTCTCTGGATCATCGCAGGCTCGGGTCCGCCATGATGCGATGGCAGACACTTTCACGTTGGTTTGACAGGGGTGTCCTTCTTTGCAGCAAGTGATCGCCTTTCACTACGCTGCACTCTGGACTTCCCCTCTAGTCCGCTAAGCCCTCCAGGCTCTCCGCGCCCCGAAAGGTCCCCAAAACGTGAAACAATCGGGTTCTGGGAACGGGAGCCGTTCACCTTCCCCCGCGCCGCTGAGACAATGCCACCGGAAGTCCCAGGTTTTGCCAACTTCTATCGTCAATTCATCCCCTCCTTTGCCGAGATTGCCCTACCCCTTACAGAACTACTCAAAACAGGCAAAGGAGGAGGAAAACCGCGACCGGGCCAGCCACTCACATGGACTATGAGCTGTCAAGCAGCTTTTGAGAATTTAAAAAGACTATTTGCTGCTGAACCAGTCCTAAAGCACCCCTGCCCAGGGGAACCCTTTGTAATCCAAGCTGACGCCAGCGACGTGGCAGTCGGAGCTGTATTACTGCAGAAGAACAAAAGTGGAGTTCTACAACCCTGTGCCTACACCTCTAAAAAATTTACTGAAAGCGAGAGGAGATGGGCAGTCTGGGAGAAGGAGGCCTTCGCTATTAGGTGGGGACTGTTAAACTGGCGACACTATCTAGAAGGGAGCAAGGTGCCATTTGAAGTATGGACAGATCATAAAAACCTAGAGGCACTGAAAACTCCCCGCAAATTGTCCCCAAAGCAAGTACGGTGGGCACAGTACTTTAACCATTTCAACTTCACTCTAAAGTACATACCGGGGAAAAAAAAATTTCCTAGCTGATGCGCTATCAAGATTGCCCCAGTACAAAAGCGAGCGCGAAGAGGTTAATGAGGCAATTATCTCCAATCCACAAACTGCCGCTCAGCTCACGCCTCACAGGGTCCCAAATCCCGATGACCCTGGGGTAAAGAAAATAAAACAAGAGCTCCTCACCAATCAATGGTTCAAAGATAATCAAACCTCCCTAACATGCAGGGATGGTTTGGCTTACAAGGGGGGGACACTGTATTTGCCTGAAGCCCTCCGTCTTAATGCTCTCAATCACAGCCATGATGTAAAACAGGCTGGACACTTTGGATATCTAAAAACTCTACATCTCACCCGCCGGCAATTTTGGTGGCCGGGGCTGAAACGGGATGTGAAAAACTATGTAAAGAGTTGTACCGTATGTGCCACAATGAAAAGAATCCCTGGTATTTCAACCCTGGGAAGAAATAGCTATGGACTTTATCGTAGACCTACCTGAAAGTAGAGGAAATACTGTCATCTGGACTGTGATAGACCTGTTTTCAAAGCAGGCTCATTTCATCGCCTGCAAAGGACTCCCATCTGCCCAACGACTGACTACATTGTTCCTGAAACATATCTACCGGCTGCATGGCGCCCCTAAGTGAATAAATTTGGACAGGGGGGGGGTGCAGTTCACCGCGAAGTTTTGGAGAAGTTTCCTTAAATTAATTGGATCATCTCAAGGCTTATCATCTGCTTTTCATCTGGCCACCAATGGGGCTGCAGAATCTGCTAACAAAATGGTGGAGCAATATCTCAGATGCTACGTTTCCTACCAACAGACAAACTGGACTGACCTTCTCCCTTTTGCAGAGGTTGCGTACAATAATTCTGTGCACAGCAGCACTGGCTACACACCTTTCAGAGTAGCCATAGGAAAAGAGTTCGGTCCAATACCTGAATACCCCCAGGTGCCAACCGCTTCCCAGACACTTGACCAATGGGTGAGGGGATGGGAAGAAGTTTGGAGAAAAACAAAAACTGCTTTAACTGCTTTTGAAACCTATAAAAAGCAGGCTGATAAAAAGAGTGCTCCCCAAAGAACATTCCAAGTTGGGGAAAAGGTTTATCTGTCGACTTAATATTTACGCCTCAAATTACCCAGTAAAAAGTTAGGACCGAAATTCTTGGGGCCTTTTCCTATCATAAAGATCATCAATCCGGTCACCGTAAAACTAAAACTCCCTAGACTTTTAGGTAGAATTCACCCTATCTTCCATTGCAGCTTGCTGAAACCTTATCGGGGCTCCACTTTAAGACCTCCCCCTAAGAAGGCACCCGGGCCCCTCGTAGTTGCGGGACAGACCCACTATGAAGTGAAACATATTCTTGACTCTAGAATTTTTAAAGGGAAATTGCAGTAACTAGTACAATGGAAGGGATACCCGTTGTCTGAAGCCACCTGGGTGAAATCCAGTGAGGTGAAAGCTGACAGACTAATCAAAAGGTTTCATGCGAAACACCCCAACAAACCGAAAACTAGTCATTAACATATGCTTTTGTTCACATACAGGACCTATCCTTTTTGTAAGGGGGGCCGGATGTCAACGCTGTTAATATTGGATATTATTGCTTTGACAAGATATGCAGAACTGTCTGGTATTTTTAGAGTTAATTCAGATGACAATAGGAGGGGAGGAGATTGATAAGGAAAGCGCGGGATAAGGAACGGAAGTGAATCTTTGCCCTTCAGGCTAATTGGAAAGTGTGATTCATGACTGCAAAATAGGGGAGGGGTTTAGCCGGATAAGTCATGCGCAAGTAAGAGAAATTCAGATCTTGGCATCCATCCATGCTGTGCCGACACTGTGTTCCTGATTAAAGACTTTTCAGAATAAACAATGCCTGGAAGTTCTTTGAAGTGTTCCATTAGTCGGAACCATGCCATCCAGGACCACAAAGGAGGCGCTCAAGTGGATGACGACTGGGGACTGGAATCACCGCCTGGCGAACTTCCTCCTGTGTCAACACACAACTCCCAGTACAGCAACAGGTCGCAGCCCAGCGGAGCTGAGGTGGGGCCGCCGGCTCACCACGAAGCTCGACCGACTTCACCCAGAGTAGCAGCAGAGATGGCTCAACCAAAGCCCCCCAGGAACTTACAGCTGGGTGAATTGGTCTGGGCCAGGAACTACGGAACTGGGGCACCTTGGGTGGCAGCTAGGGTGACTAAGATAACGGGGCCCTTGTCATACGAGGTTATTCTGGAAAATGATCGCATGGTCAGACGCCACATTGATCAGTTACGGCGTCGGCAGGCCGGGCCAGTCCCGGGTGAGGATCCCGAGGTTTTATCAGACACACAAGAGAACTGTTTTCCCCTGAGTTTGTCTACACCACCCGTGGCCGCCTCCGGGGAAATGGAGGTACGAAGGGCCGTAGAGCCGCTGCCACTCACGGGCGACCTAAACGGCCATCACAAGTCTGTTCAACTGGAGATGGATAATACTCCACTTGAACAGGACTCTCCAATAACATTGCGGTGGTCCACCAGGATCCGTGGGCCCCCAGCCTATCTCAAAGACTATGAATATTGAACAGACGGAGGATGATAACTATCCTAGGGGGAAGGGGTGTTATGTATTGAATATATATAAAGTTGTGTTAATCCCTGCTTAAGTGAAACTAACTTAACTCCAACTGCTTGTGAAGCTAAAATGAAACTAACCTTTAGATGACCCTGACTGTTAACTCCAACTGTTTTGGAGAGAAACTTTGAACATTCATATTTGGGCGGGCTTTTCAAGTATTGTGATTGGTTAAGGCCCTGTGGGCTCAGAGTATAAATTACAGGCAATTGCCTGCAGTTCTCAGTTCTAGTTTGAGTCAATAAATGATGTTGTAACTATGCTGGTCTGCTCCTTGCCTACTGAAACCCACTACACAATAAAGAGGCTGTCAGAAAGAAAAATAATAATAAAAAAGGAAAGGGATATGTTAGATAAAGGAAGGAAGGAATGAAGGAAAGGATCAGAGAGGGGAAAAGTAGACATCTCACTCAATGTTTTGCTCCTACCTTTAGTGTACAACCTCTGATAGATTACTCATGAGAGTAATGAAGAAAAAAACATTCCTTAAGCCTAAGAGATATTGCTGAAATATACAAAATTAGGGTAACTGGGAATAAAAGTTTCTGCAAAGAAGGTCATGTGAGTGCTGTTCCATTCCGATATTCAGACCGAATGAATGGCTTCCGAATTCTTTCATTCTGGGAATGTCTTTTGTAGCTAATTCAGGTTAGTGTATCTTGGGGTTCTAGTAAGCCACAAATTACATCTTGCAAAATTGTAGCCTGTCCTGTTTGGCTATAGTCCACAAGAACTTGTTCCCTTAAATACTGTCTTCCCCATCTGTAGAAGAAGAAGAATGAGATCATACCTCTAATGTTCTCAAAACCAACAAAATGTTCTCTTGGTCCCCATGACTTGCAATAAAAACTTGGGGGTGCCCATTTAATACAGTTGCTACTGAAGAAGTCTTCCCTTTAATGCTGTCTAATGAGACTGAAGTACAGATGGTATTCACTGGGAGAAAATGATGCAGCTGGCATGATTTAGGATTTGGATTATGGCATTATAAATCATGCTTGAGCAACCAGCTTCCTATCATGGAGCTTCTCCAAAACTTTGATCAAGCCAAGAGGGTGGGAAGGCAAATTGAGCAAATTATACTTGAGTTCCTCAATGGGATTGGGGGAGGGGTAATTTGATAACGGTGTTACCCTTGAATGCTTGATGACTTTGTGAGGAAGGATCTTAACTCTAGTTAAAGGGTTAACAGAATAACAGTGTTGGAAGTGACCTTGGAGGTCTTCTAGTTCAACCCCCTGCTCAAATAGGAAACCCTATACCATTTCAGACAAATGGTTGTCCAATCTCTTCTTAAAAACTTCCAGTGTTTGAGCTCCCACAACTTCTGGAGTCAAGTCATTCCACTGATTAATTGTTCTGTCAGGAAATTTCTCCTTAGTTCTAGGTTGCTTCTCTCCTTGATTAGTTTCCATCCATTGCTTCTTGTCCTGCCTTCAGGTGCTTTGGAAAATAGGTTAACCCCTCTTCTTTGTGGCAGTCCCTTAGATATTGGAACACTGCTATCATATCACCCCTAGTCCTTCTTTTCATTAAACTAGACGTACCCAATTCCTGCAGCCATTCTTCGTATGTTTTAGCCTCCAGTCCCCTAATCATCTTTGTTGCTCTTCTCTGCACTCTTTCTAGAGTCTCAACATCTTTTTTATATTATGGTTACCAAATCTGGATGCAATATTCCAAGTGTGGTGTTACCAAAGCATTATAAAGTGGTATTAACAGTTTGCATGATCTTGATTCTATTCCTCTGCTAATGCAGCCTAGGACTGCACGGGCTTTTTTTGGCAGCTGCAGCACACTGCTGGCTCATATTTAAGTGATTGTCCACCAAGACCCCTCTCACAGTTACTACTATTGAGCCAGGTACCACCTATTCTACACCTATGCATTTGGTTTTTGTTGCCTAAATGTATAACTTTACTTTTCTCACCATTGTATTTCATTTCAATGTGATTTCTTTCTGCTTTAGGTCAGCATGGCACTAGTGGACATTAATCTGCATGGCAGTTTTTTTGCTCCAGTTGGATTCTTTTAATAATTTTTTTATATTTCTATTTATTTATTTTTGAGTTTGTAACATTTTATTAGATTATGGAATAAAATACAAAAATACAAAAGCAAATAGTAGGACATAGTTGGGAGGGAAAAGGGAAAGAAAAGTGAGGGGGAGAAGGGAAAAAGAAAAGAAAAGGCATTGACGTCCGACTTCCTCTGTTGCAGTAGAATGAAGCATTAATATTGAACCTCAACTTTTTACTTTTCCATAATAGTATAAACTAGCCATTTCTATAACAACAAATAATGTTTTTTGAAAAAAGAAATAAACTGGAATCTGACATGTTGCAAAAAAACACTCTGACCTCTAGCTTTAGATATATGATTAAAAAATAAATATAATTGGGAAATTCATCTTAGCCCCTTGTTCTGGAGTGAGCTTAGCAGTTCTCCAAAAGACAAAGCTGAGATGATAGAGAGTATTTTTGGGGGGTGGGGGGAGGGGAGGGGTAAGTGGGTATTGGGGAGCTTTCAGGTAAATGTATGTCTTGTGACTATCTGTATCCACCATGACAGTCACTTTGTGAACAGACAGGTCTCTGCCAGATATTTTGTGTGAACACCCAAAACATGCTCTCCAAACTTCAAACATGCCCTCCATTCAGAAGAAAACCTCTCTCTATTCTGATTATTTCTTCACAGCCCCTAAAGGTTTAGTGCTTGTTGTTGCATTTTGACAATATTTATGAGTTATGTTGTCAGATTACTCATTTACTGGAAAGCATCTTGCAGATTCCTTGATTTTAAGCATGGTTGAGGAGCACATTAACCCAAGTGCTCTTTCTTCCCTTGAGGTATTATTAAATTTATATACTGCTCATCTCGCTGTTTAGGGTGACCCTAGGCAGCTATAAGTACAGTATAGCAGTGCAAGACAAATGGCTATAAGGCATGTATTTGCTCAGTTTCATGAGTAGGTATGATATTTAAGCATATGTCAAGTTGCAGATAGTTAACTCAAAAACATGAATTTGAATTTTTTTTTGTTTAGTCTCCCAAAATAGAAAGGGAAGGGAAATTGGACAGTCTCTGAGATCATCAGTGTGAGGAATACAGTAAACTCTGAAGGTGTTGGAAAACAAAGCAAGTTTTATTTGAAGTGTTTGCAAAGGCTGGTGGATCTCAGTACATGAAAGTAAGAGACCACATCTACTTTACAGATTTCAGCAGTTTAAATACAGTTCTATCCCCGGCCGCTGGTCCATCCTCCCCAGGCCCAGTTGATACTCTTATCCCGGGTGTATTTTCCCCATATGGGTCCATCCCATCCTGCTACCATTTGTCCCAAAGGACTGTCTGGGGGTATCCTTATGTTAGTTGTGTTAGCCATTTCTTCAACCTTTTTGTCCTTTTTACTACTCTTGTTTCCCATAACTGGTTTTTCCCTGTATACGAGACCTCCACACATGCAGTTACATCTCAAGCTCCTACCAAACAGGTCTCACACACATACCAGCCTATTCCGATTGTCCAGGTTAGTCTGCCCACCAAGTATGGTTGCTCACCTGGGTCTGTGCACAGACTTGGCCAATCATGGCTGATCTCAGCCCGTCCTTTTCTCCTAACTTAGTTATCTTTCCAACGTAATTCATTTGAGTAGACCTCAGGCCCCCAGGTGGCTCAGATCTCCAGGCTGCTGAAATCAGCAGGGCATGCCTCCTGAATTCCACCGGAGCCAGCCAGGGGATTCCAAAGAGTTACTCTATGTCCCTGTTCAGGCGCCAATTGTGAGAAACAAAAGCTCACACTAAATTGTTGGAAATAACAAAGTTTTTATTTACAAAGCGTTTGCAAAGGCTGGTGGATCTCTGAGCTACAAGCAAGAAAGAGAGGCCACACCTCTTACAGATTTTAGCAGTTTAAATACAGTTCTATCCCCAGCCGCTGGTCCATCCTCCCCAGGCCCAGTTAATAGGCCCGGTTCAGTCACATGCTAACAGTCCGCCTATAATGTGCCATCATACCTAAATGCTTAGTTAGTTAAGCCCTTCTCGTCACCCAAACTTGCTAAGCCCTAGCCCCTTCACTGCTCACCTCTCTGGTATTTCCTTATCAGTTCCCTTGTTTATCTGTACTGGTACATGCTTCCAGCCAGAAGCTACCGGTATGTATGTCATAGCTTTAGCAGACTTCATGCATCGGTTAAACATGGCTGTGCTCTGGATATATAATAAAGTGGCTATTCTTTAAAATACTAACCCTAGGTAGTTTGAATAAAAAATAAACCTTATATAAATTGGATAATATGTCATTCATAAGCTATATGCTAGTCTACATTATGAAAATTACAACTTATTATGTTATATCTCACAATCCACATTTTTTCTTTTACCCTACTTGGAATTTTCCACCTACAAATACATTTCAAACTGTTGTAACATCATTTCAACCTTTTTATCTTCATTTCTCCCTTGTAACAACCACTGAGTCTAAAACAGATAACAATCAAGGGACAACACTGTATAAAATAATTATTATTACTACTATAGCAATTCCAATTGACCTCAAAATTCCCCAATCCCAATCAGGGAGCCAATCAGTCAACCATTTATGTTTTTCCCTTATTTTCCGAAGGGACAATCCAGCTTTTGGTACAAGACCCTTTCCAATTGGGCGGCAATACTTTATATCCCCTTCTTTCACACAGAAACCAAAAACCCTCCTTCAATTGTATGCCTGTTGAAATGTTAAAAATTTCAATATCAGTAACATTAGTATTTGTTACATCTTCGGTTTGTATACACTTCTCATAACTCCCTAAAGGTATACTTCCAATTTTAGTGATACCTATTCCAAAGAGCTCAGGGAAGAGGAATCCATTCCCATACTTTCCCCTTACCTGAACTTGGAGGTAGGTGTCCACAAATCCAGCACTCTGTTATATTTATTATCCTCTGTTATGTTTGCATTAATGATGATGATGATGATGATAATAATAATAATAAGTTCTCTTCCCCTTCCTTCTTTTT
Organism: Azemiops feae; assembly: GCA_023970755.1. Classification (NCBI taxonomy): domain Eukaryota; kingdom Metazoa; phylum Chordata; class Lepidosauria; order Squamata; family Viperidae; genus Azemiops; species Azemiops feae. The sequence goes on along the minus strand of JALGBA010002696.1, from coordinate 10,623 downwards.
CCCATATCTCTGTTATTTCTATTCTTATCATCCCTAAAGGTACCGTTCCAGAGACCTCAATTCCAAAAACTTAAATTTGGTTCACCAAACCCCCTTCCTTTGTAAAATTGGTCAGTATAATATATATTTTATTACACTGGTTATTCTGGCAGTTTGGATTGACTCTATCCTTTATTAGTTGCAAACTAGTCAGGGCACTCCCTTCCTTTGTACCAATTCCAGTCATGATCTTACACACTTCAAAACTCAAAGTGACATTGCCATTTAAATTTGTTACTATGGTTGTATTGAGGATTTCAGATGTGGTCCTAATTTCCACCTTATAATGTGTTACTTTCATTACATGTTCTGTATTCCCGAATTGCACTAGGCAACTTATTATACAACTTCTTAGTATTAATCCCATATTTCCAGAAGTTCCATAAGATCTAGCCATTCAAGGCCTGGGGGTATCACAATATTACTTTCTCCCAGGACTACAGAAAGATCTGGTTGTAGTGGAAACCCTATCTCTGCATCTGCACCCTCATTCTGAGGATATTGTGAATATAATGCTTCTATTGGGAGTAGCTCTTTGCACATTTATCCTACCCAATCTTCAATGATTATAATGTCACAGGGGGTGTCACACTGTTGTGCAGGATCTGAGGTGTTGCTTGATAAAGAAACACAGGAAGCCAGAAGTTGCCTTTAAGCTTTGTTTTTATTCAGCTGAACAAAGACGGGCTCCTCTAAAAAGGGAGAAGCCCCAAATGACAGAAAATCCCTATTTTTATACTTTTTGATTACATAAGCAATCCACCCAGCAAAGCTGACACACATAAGATAAAGACTTCACCCAGAAAGGCTGCCATGCTGTAGATAAGAAGGGAGAAAGCAGAAGTAGCTAAAAATGTTCCCTTTTGGGTGTTTCCCTAAAGACACCGTATGTTCCCGGGTGGCTGGGACATGGGGTGTTTTCCTTGCTGTCCTTTCATGACCCTGCATCCATGACTCTGCAAGTGCCGAAAGACAGCAGGGCCAACTGCACATATTCACAATTCATACTTCCTATGCTGTCCCCTAATTCCGGGTCAACATAATCCCCCCTTTCATACTTTGAGCAGTGCGCAGAAGTATGATCATCAAACTGGATAGACACAGGATAAGCTTCTGCAGTATGTGGGCCACATTGTTTAGGACAGGCAGAGGTGATGAGGGGCAAGCAGTGAAAGATATAACAGAAAAAGAGAACAAGGAACACCACAAAGAGAAGACCAATGAAGAGTTCCTTAAACCATCCCCAAGAGCCAACTGGTAAGGAATGAGAATATACCACTGAAGACTCCCCATACAGCATCAGTAGAAATCCTCAGATCCCTAGGGTGATTCTTGATTCCTTCTTCCACGAGATGGATGGTGTAACTAATATTAACTTGATAATCAGTAATAAAAGTGCAGCAATGCAAGTGGACTAAAGCACACACCCCACCTGTTGCTGCCAGTACCATATCCAATGCTAGGTGATTTTGTACTACTTCCCGTATTTCTCCTTGTTCCTTATTGAGTTGTGTAAATGCCTGGATGGTGTGGTTAAACATTTCCCCAGCCCAGTCACCTAATTCTATAATAGATTCATAACGCAAACCAACCCCCATAGCTGGGATTATTGCTCACGCAATGGCATTTCCTAGGCCATGAGGTACAGGATGGTGTTCAATATGTTCAATATGTACCTCATGCTCAAGGTGGTCTTTGTCCATCAATTGTGGATGCAGAAGGTCCAATCATTATGTCGGATGATACGGATTGAAGGAAAGATAATTCCTACAGTGCATGTCCCCGACCAGTAAGCTGGCAAAGACTTGTAGGCAAACTGGCCACAAAGGAACCACCAGTCCGGGTGGTTAGCAAGAGAAACACCTTGTTTGCCTTCTAACCCTGCAGGCATATAAGCTCTAACATCAGACATATAAGCCATAAGTCCCATTGCTGCAAACAGACTACAAAGAGCAGAGGGGTCCTTTTTGTAGTCGAGACCAAAGGTCTGATGACATTTATGCCACCCATCCCACATGCTAGTACTAACCTTCCATGTGACTGTGCAAGGTGCATAGATCCCTAACTTATATCTGGAAGAAGAATTAAAATGACTAAGGCAAGCTGCTGCAGGGTGCTGTATACGTGCCCCCAGTTTAGCAATCCACAACTTTCCTGCCCCAAACACAGGGAGTGCCCAGCCCCTTGTGACATTGATCAGGCTGAACATAGGGGCTCCCAGGGGTGTAGCTTCCATGACCAATCCATGTGTACCAGTTGGGGTAGGTGAGTGCATATCCAACAGTCCGTTACATTCAAGAGCTTAACCCATGCCTGCACATTCTGAATGTGGGTGTTGGAGCCCCAAATTCCTAGAGGGACTGGGAAATTGGGGACCACTTTGGCCTTCCATCTTACTGGGAAAGATGGGGAAGGATGTTTGTAGCTCCTTAGGCTGTTCAGGCACAAACTTAGGTTCCCCAGAATCAGAGTGAGGAGGCGGCTGTTGCGCTTGTATATTGCCAACCAAAAATGTCATGACCCCCTCTTGTTGTATGTCCTCACCTGTTGTTAGCATGTCGGATGCTGCCTTACCTTTGGCTTTATTGTTCAAAGCACCCTTGGAGGGAGTGTCAGATTGTACGATTACAATCTGACCCATTCCAGTCCACAGCAGCATATGCTGTCCCCATAGTCATGTCACATACCTTGACCATGACCAGAACCTGACCACAAACTTGACCAAATTTGACCACCCTTCCCATAATCCCCCCCGGTAAGAGTAGAGCAAGCTCCACAGAAGAAAGAAGGAAGAAAGAAAAACTTGGAGTATGAAGAGGAAAACAACATAGAGTAACAGAAAAGAAGAAATGAACAATTCAAACAATGTACAAGACAGAAACCAAGGCAGAGAGGAGCGACATCCATGACATAAGTAGGCAGGGAGCCGGTGAGAGAAAATAGCCTGAGAAGCCCGGCAGGCACAGGCATCGCAGCGACCAAAACATCCCGGCATTCAGGTCAACGCTGTCTGCGAAACAAAAGCTTCAGCCCAAGGTCATTCCCAGCACCAGGGGCTACACTCTAAGCAACTCAGTGGTCCCCAGCATCGGGTGGTGGGAAAGAAGAGCGAAGGCGGATGTGATGAATCCAAGTACGAATCCCAGCAACCTTGACCACTGTGTGACTAGCGAGAAGAACAACGAAGGGGCCTTTCCAGCATTCAGCTAAAGTGCTAGAATCAGTCCAGGACTTGACAAGCACCCAATCACCAGGAAGGAAAGGATGGAGTGGATGATCTAATCCTGGATAATGGAGGGCCTGAACAGCTTGAGAAATGGAAGAAACATTATTAACAAGAGAGCGCATATATTCCCTGAGGGCCTGGTCTCCAAAAACACGGAGGGAAGTGGATAAGGAAGAATGATAAAGAAAGGGCTGACCATACATGATCTCAAAAGGGGGACAGGCCTTTTCCACGCATGCCTAAGATTGGGGCCTGTAGGCTGAATGAAGCTGCCAAGCAATACCTAGGGCCTGAGACACCTGCTGGGTAATGTTAGAGATAAAGTGGGGTCCATTGTCAGAGCCAATGCCTTGGTATGGGAAGGAAAAAATGCAGAATAATTTCCTTCAGGAGGGCTTCGACCACTTCACGTGCCTTGTTAGTACAGCAGGGAAAAGGCCTCATTCTATCCAGAGAAAGCATCCACAAAAACTAGCAAGTACCTAAAACCCTGTGTCTTTGGCAACTCAGTAAAATCAACCTCCCAAAAACTAGCAGGAGCATGGCCAGCTCTAAGCCTCCCCAAGGGGAACTTAACAGTTCTCACAGGATCATTACGTTGACAAATCACGCATTGCTTGATCATTGTGAGGGCCTTGTTATAGATCCTAGGACAAATATAGTTCCTTATAAGAAACTCAGCCATGGCTGTTCTGTCCCAGCCTAGGTCCGTCCTTGTTGCGTCACAAGAACAAACCCCTCTTTAACAGTAGGCTGGGAAAACCAACCCTTTTTATTTAATTTACAGTTCAGATAATTTCCCCTCAAAACAAAAACAACAGAATACTTTTCCAACGGATAGTTAGTTCAAAAGCAAAACAGAGCAGGAGTTAAACAAGAAATAATTCACCGGTAACACAAACAGACCAAGATCCCTTGACACTGAAGTTCTTTGCAAACGGTTGCCTTCAGCAACCAGCACCGCCCACACCTTCCCTTTTTATAAAGCAGCCCCAAGGCGTGGCTTCTCAATGCCTTCTCCTCCTCCCTTGGAGTTGCCGTATTGTCTCCCTCTGACTTGCTCTAGTTAACTGCCTTCGTTTACGAGCGTCTATAATGACGTCCAGCTGTGAGTCCTCAGAGTCTGACTCATCTTCCCCACACAGCTGAGTCTCATCCTGAGCACGATTGGAGGGGCCAGGCTCTTCATCCGATTGTGAGTCTTGTAACTCATCAGAGCCTTCCTCTGACTCTGATGGCTCCTCCTCCTCCTCCTCTGATTCCCCGGACTCAGCTGCCGGGATCACAGGCTGGCACGGACTCACAACAATGGCCTTGTAACCCCAATGAGTGCTGTCATGCAATTTTTGTAAGAGGGTCCATAATTCATGTTCTGGGAGAAGGCATTTCCCGTCCTTCTCCAGCCAACGTCCATAGTAAACAGCATCCAGTTTATAAGCTCTGTGCCCATCCTGTGAAGTATACGTCAGAGCCGGCACAGGCAAATGTAAAGGTACAAGCGCACCCACATACCAAGGGGACAGGGGACCTGAAGCGGCAGACTTTGCGGTGCGGTTGGCCAAGGCATTTCCCTTTCCATGTTTAGTATCATCTTCACCATGGGCCCTCACATGCATGACAGCCACCTTGCGCAGGAGCAAAACAGCATCCAGTAGCCTTAAAATGTCCTGTCCCTATCTAACAGGGGTGCCTTGAGCAGTGAGCAAACCACATTCCTTCCACAAGGCCCCATGTGCATGTATAACAGTAAAAGCAAATTTACTGTCTGTAAATATATTAACAACAGGACCGTCTGACAATTCCAAGGCCCTCGTCAAGACAATGACTTCAGCTTTCTGAGCTGAGGTACCTGCAGGGAGAGCTGCTGCTTCCACTACCTGATCCAATGTGACCACGGCATAGCCAGCTAGCCTTCCTCCCTGTCTCATAAAACTGCTGCCATCTGTATACAGGTCCCTGTCCGCATCCTCTAGCGGCTGGTCAGTTAAATCCGGCTGGCCAGAAAACACTTCTGTAATAGTTTACACATAATCATAATCACCCTCCTGTTCCAGTTGGGGAAGAAAGGTTGCTGGATTGAACCTGCCACTGCTCTTGATATGAACTTGTGGTTGTCAAGGAGAGCAATCTGATATTGCTCCAGACGGGAGGCTATAAGCCAATGGCCCCCCTTGGATGCTAACAAGTCCTGGATGGAATGAGGTGTTTCCACTGTGATAAGAGCCCTAAAAGTTAATTGTTCAGCAGCCTCCAAAAGGAGAACAGCAGCCACTGCAGCCCAAAGGCATGCTGGCCATCCTTGAGCAACAGGATCAAGTTGTTTGGAGAAATAGGCTACTGGGTGAGACCAAGTACCCAGGGTCTGAGTAAGGACTCCAGCAGCTACCCCTTTGCTTTCTGCCACAGACAAAGTGAACGGTTAATGTTATCAAATGCCACCTGGCAATTCTTGGTCCATGCAAAGGGTTCTTTGTCTGAGCCTGTGGTGGCCTGATACAAGAGCTTAGCCATTAGAGCAAAAATGGTTGCTTGTAACTTAGCAAGCAAATCACGCCCTAAAAGGGGCATAGGACAGTCTGGAAGGTAAAGAAATTGATGAGTAAGGCAAATATCACCCATAAAGCATTCCAAAGGGTTGAGTATTGCAGCTGACATAGATTGGCCACTGGCTCCAATGACCTGGAACGTTTGTGAGGAAGGGTTTCCAAGGGGCTTATTTAATACTGAACGTGATGTCCCTGTATCAATCAAAAAGGGTATTGTTTTCCCTCCAACTTTGAACTTTACCAGGAGTGCAGAGGGGGAATCATCCATAAGGGGAGGGAGACAAAGGACCCCCAGCCCCTCACCCTCCCCTAGCATCTGGAGTGCGATTGTGGAACAGCGCCCTATAGGACGGTTAGGAAGGGAATGTAAAGGACATTACAGTGGCCAAATTTCTTACATATACAACACTGGTCCTGTCTTAGGGCAAAAGACTGCAGTGGGCGGTCTGGGGGTGCCTGGAATCTGGATGGCATCATCCCACTTCTCTCCTGAGGGGGCCCTGCCGCTCCTCGCCATCCTCTTCTGCGAGTCCCACTTCTTCCCCCTCCCACTAGGGGCGCAGAGCTTGAGCCAGCAAGACAATGCTTTGTTTTTTATCCTGTTTAGCCCCCCTGGCTGTCACTTCTGGTCATTTTACGTAGGTTTTATAAGCTACTGCCAACAATTTTTCTATTGTCAGCTGAAGCCCCTTCCAGCTTCTGTAATTTGCACCGAATACCTGGGGCGCTCTCCCCATGTTCACCAGGCTTGGTAGAGGTGCTCAAGGAAGTCACTGGGGCTTTCAGCTGGCAACTGATGAACATCATAAATTTTGCCCAAATTTTTCTCTTTAGGGAGGGCAGTCTGCAATGCAGTGACAATAATGTCTCGGAAACCTTTTAAATATCCATAGTTTCTGCTTTCATAAGTATCAGTGACCCATCTAGGGTCAGTTTCAGAACAAAGGACCTTCCTTTCTTCAGCTAACTTTTTAGCAGCATTTCCTACCATACGCCTTTCCTCTATCGTTAAAAAGTTATACAACTTCTTAGTATTAATCCCATATTTCCAGAAGTTCCATAAGATCTATCCATTCAAGGCTGGGGGGGGTATCACAATATTACTTTCTCCTAGGACCACAGAATTAAGATCTGGTTGTAGTGGAACTCCTATCTCTGCATCTGCACCCTCATTCTGAGGATATTGTGAATATAATGCTTCTATTGGGAGTAGCCCTTTGCACATTTATCCTACCCAATCTTCAATTATTATAATGTCACAGGGGGTGTCACACTCGCACACAGGGCCACAATCACAGCAATAACAACAACAACAGCATTCAGTAATACAATTACAATCACAGAATCAGCACATCTGGCAGTGTCTGCAGCTCTATTTCGGTCTCAGCTGGATTCCTAGGTTGAAACAGCATTGGCCACCAGCTTCTCCTGAAAAGATATAGAGACACAACTTCTGTAATGGGAAATAGGGTAAACAATAACCAGGCTATTAATTCTCCATTAAACAATAACCACATTAGGTTCGAGTTATGGTTAATTTTAAAGGGTCGTCTCTTTGTTGTACTCTCCACTCCTTAGGTTCTTCCACAGGTCCTTTCACTCTGGTATAATGGGTCTACCCTTTTTTTCTTTTGTCCGGACTGCCGTCTTGGTTGTCAGGAGGACTTGATAGGGCCCGTCCCAGGCTGGACTAACCTTCTCTTCACGCCAGTACTTTATTAGGACCCAATCACCAGGCTGGAACTTGTGAACCACAAACTCAAGTGGAAGTGTTTGTGCTGGGAGACCTTTATTCCTGATGGAAGACAAAGCAAAAGACAGCCCCAGTATATAATTCTTTATAAACATATCCTTAGTTTTATATTGTGGAATTTCCCGCACTTGAGGTAATTTAAAATCAACTTGAATGCATTGAAATGGCCTCACCACTAGATGTCGTAGAACTTTTTATTTACCCGACCATACATTTTTCACAAACTTGTTTAGCTACTGTATACAACCCACAGCATCCATAAGCTTCCAAAAACAAATCACATAATGTCTTAGTTCCCCAATGACTACCATGATGTAGTACTTCCAAAATTTCCCTAGTTATCGATTTATTCAGCATTTGCCTTCTTCCGTTTCTACTGCCTCTACTTTTTCTAACTCCTCCTTCTCATTTATAGTGAACCCATTATAGGAGTTAATCTTAACATTAAACATTCAATTTCTTCTGCATCTGCCATTTTAGTTTCTTTATCTGCCAGCACATTTCCCTCAGCTTCCCATGTGCCTGCTCTTTGATGTCCTTCCACATGAATAACTCCTGTGGTAATGCTACTGCTACAAGCACATCTTCTATCAACTTTACATGAGCCAACACTTTCCCTTTACTATTAATCCTCTTTCTTCCCAAATCTTTTCAAAAGTGTGCACTACTATAATCCCTCTCTGTTTCTCCAACAATTTTAAAGCTTGATTTAATGCATGCAATCCACAAGTCTGTGCAGACCAACTTAAAAGCAACTTTCCTGCTTCCACCAAAACTTCTTCTCTTCCTTCTATTATTGCCCTTTGCTTCCCTTCTACCACTCTGGAGGACCCATCTCTGATCCTCCTTCTAAATCTCCTCTTAAAAATTGAGCTGGATTCAAGCTAACATCAGTAGTCAATATTACATCATTTTGTTCCATAAGTATACTCTCATATTTTAAAATCCTTGAATTTGTCAGCCATTGGCTGGCTTTCTGGTTCAAGATCGCCCACACTTGATGAGGGATGCTAACCACCAAGGTTCCCCCAAATGTCAATTTTCTGCTCTCCTTTACTAACACTGCCGTAATTGCCACCGCTTGAACACAATCTGGCCATCCTTGACAGACAGGGTCTAACATTTTAGACAAAAATGCCACTGGCTGCCTCTCCCTCCCCCCTCCTCACTTCTGGGTCCAAACCAAATTTCCTCAACTCCTTCTTCATTTTAGGCAAGGGTTGAGTTACAATTGCTTCAATTCTCTCATGTATTATTTTCTTATTTCTTTCATTAATCAAGTGTCTTAAGTATTTTACCTTTCTTTCTACTTATTGTAATTTCTTCTTAGATACCCAAAGCCCTTTTTCTCCTAAATATTCAAAATCAGTGTGTGCCGCACATAGACATTAAAAACATAAAAAAGTAAAACAAAAAGAGCAACTACACAAAGAAACAAACAAGCTTAATGAGGTACAGTATTCTGAGTTAATGCACTGAGATATATGTGGGTATGCAAGTAAGCCACTGGGCTATTGCAAAGGCTCAAGCCGAAACTGCAAAAGCAGGTATCAGATTTCACATCCACCCCGCCTTTCTCAGGCCAGAGCCCAGTGTTTTAACTAAGCAGGAAAAAAAATGGTTAAAAGGAACAGAAAAACCGCAGACACACACACACACACACACACCGCCTTTCTCGCTCTTCCAAGGCAAAAGTCCTTGGGTAACAGCCAGCAAAAGAGGAGACAAGAGAAAAGAAAAAAAAATTAAAAAAAAAACTACACAGAAATCTCACCACCACCCCCTTTTCTACTCAGCATTCTTTTAACAAAATAGTTGTCTCTCTTTCTCTCCCTCTTTCACATGCATTTTTCCATCAATTTCTCTCTCACATCCTCCATGGGACCTTTCTCATTTTTCTCATTTCCTTGCAAACACTTGCTATTGCCCTTCCACTTAAAAAAAGAATCTGCAACTTACAGTTTCTTTCACAGCCTGGGGGTTGGGGGGTCAACACACACATGCATTCACATATCAGCATACTTACACATTTATCCTCCATTCAAACTGCTTGCATAAACAATTTCACATACAAAAATTTCATTTCATGCTTTCTTCTGGCAAACCAATCATTATTATTATTTCAGGGAGCTTTTCACAAGCCAATGAGCTCCATAAGGCCTTTTTGTTTATTATTATTAGAGGACAGACACACTTATACACTACCTCCACACTCCTCTAACAAAATGGACTATTTTTCTTTTCTTTAACTACAAATATACTGCCTGGGAGCCAACAGGCATATAACTTCTATTGTTAACATATATGTTTAATGTTTGACATAACCAATCTTCAAAACTTCCATATTTTGGCCAAAATACACTAGTGCCTTTAATAGGATTTCTTGGCCACTCAAAATAACAATATTGAGTCATGGTACCTTTACTCTTATCCCGGGTGTATTTTCCCCAAATGGGTCCTCCTGCTAAAGAAAGGACATTCTATCAACACCACGAGAGTGCGGCTGCTGAGCGTAACTGAAGGGGGAGGGTTTAGGAGGGCCTGGGCTTTGGTGTCCTCTGAGGGGGTAATGCTACACATGTTAAAAGCAAAGAGAGAAAATGGCTGCGATTTTCATCAGTTGTCAGAGCGGGAACATCCAATGTTTACAGCGTTGACATCCGCCCCCGCCCCCTTTACAAAAAGGATAATTCCTGCAATTCAAACAAAATCATAGGTTAGGGGTTGCCTCTCGGTTTATTAGGGTGTTTATCATAATCCTTCATGGATTACTGCCTTGTCGTGGCGAAGGGGCTTGCGTAACTCAATGAAGTTATGAGCTATGCCGTGCAGGGCCACCCAAGACGGACAGGTCATAGCAAAGAGTTCTGACAAAATGTGATCCACTGGAGAAGGAAATGGCAACCCACTCCAGTATCTTTGCCATGAAAACCCCATGGACAGTACCAAAAGGCAAAAAGATATGGCGCTGGAAGATGAGCCCCTCAGGTCGGAAGGTGTCTAATATGCTACTGGGGAAGAACAGAGGGCTAGTACTAGTAGCACCAGAAAGAGTGAAG